>JAHDVE020003304.1:0-140756 GCA_022606495.2 Halesus radiatus | reverse complement strand
CTCCAACTCCTACTCCAACTCCTACTCCAGCTCCTACTCCAACTCCTACTCCAACTCCTACTCCAACTCCTACTCCAACTCCTACTCAACTCCTACTTCAACTCCTACTCCAACTCCTACTCCAACTCCTACTCCAACTCCTACTCCAACTCCTACTCCAACTCCTACTTCAACTCCTACTCCAACTCCTACTCCAACTCCTACCCTACATCTACCCTACATCTACCCAACTCCTACCCTACATCTACCCAACCCCTACCCTACATCTACCCAACCCCTACCCTACGACTACCACTATTAAATATTTAAAGAAAATGAAAAGAAAAAAACTTTCAATGTTAGCTTTATCTCGACAAATGGGGCCTAGGAATTTGTTGCCAAATTTTTAATTGCCTAAATCTCGTTGCGTAGGTGGAGACGCTCAGTTTGATACCCATATCGGCGACCCGTACCCCTACCCTTACTCCTACTTCTACCTCTACCCCTATTCCTACCCTACATCCCCCTTAAATCTACCCTATCCCTACTGTACCGCTATTCTTATTGAGTATTTATAGGAAAGAAACAGAAAAAAAGCTTTCAGTATTAGCCTTTTCTCGCAAAAGAGAGCCAAGATTTAACTGTTCATATTTTCACAGAGATGCCCGGATCCGCTACGTCAATACGCGTATTTTGATACCAATATCAGATATATTACGAAAGAAAAAGAATATCAAAATGAATTATTTATAAAAATATCTCACTCTTAGATTTTCTGTGCTCCTGGCAAAAATCCATGAATCTGTAATTTTATATGCAAGTTATTGTCCATTTAGAAGCAACAAAAAAATAAATATATTATGTCAATCTCGAAACAGCTCTTCGGATTCTGTCTATTTGGTCCGTTTAAAAAAAATGGCGCTATTTAAAATAAATATTTATCAAAAAACCAGCGATTTTAGTTCCTCTAATGTATTTCATATGTAAAAGAATCAAGTCATGATATCGTATCGGTAGTACTTAATTATTTAGCCAAAACTGCTCAGTACCTACCCAGTAACTATTTTCGAATAAATTCGATGGGGTAAATGTTTTCTTCTCACTGGCAACATCGTAAGTGCCGCCATCTTGTCCGCCATTTTCTTTTTAAATATGTACACTATCGAACAAATTAACGTATTCATTTCAAATAAATGAATAAAATTTAACAACAACATAAAAATAAAACGTGACTTTTTTGATTTTTTTTTTTGGTAATGACATTGTTGGAGGGTGTACTTTGTGAATTCGCAAACGCCGACAGTCTATTCGTAATTAATAAATGAAAAACTGAAAAAAAATCGACAAATCTTTATTTGAAAAATATATTTTTCTACCCCAACGTTCGCCGAGACGGACCTTTTCGATTTTCGGAAAAAAAACTTATTCGAAAAAAAACATTTAATTATATTACAAAAATTAATTAATATTTTGTGTCTACGTTTTTTGGTCGGTGTCTGTTTTTCGTGATCACTTAATATGGAACGTTTTCAAAAGAAACTGTCGGTATATTACGGGGAGAATTTCTTTGCGATGAAATTTGAATTACCGCCAAATTCGATTAGTTTTTTTAATTTTTCCTTACGGATTTCACTGTAGTTCTAGTGCCGACCGCTAGGGTCGCTAGTAAAAAAATTTTTTTTTCCTTTTAATCAATAATATGTCGTTTCATGACGATTTTGGAAATGTCAAAAGTTTGATGGATTATCCTGGGGTTTTTTTCAAGAAATGCGGCCGAACTGACCGATTATTAACCTTCCGAAATCTGTTTTAGTAAATGTTGTCCAATTATTTATCCTTCCCCGCGAGTATTTTTTATGGATTACGCTTTCCCGTGAAGAGACATGTTTTTCACATTTTTCCAGATATTTAATTTTTTTCCCCATATTTTTACGTGACGCGCGGCTGACTCGATGGTGTAATCTTTTCAGACTTGGCCAGCCAATGCGACCCTTGCGGTGTTCTAAACTCTACGGGAGTACAGTCGACTTTCGCGAGACTACGGGTGAAATATTTTCCCATACAAAAAATGACACCTCAAAATTTGAGCGAAAACGAACCTAAAGGTGTTTCGCGTGGATAGGGCGCTTGGGTCGATTTTTGACTGGCTGGCGAAGTCTGAAAAAAGTGACGAATAGAGCATTAATATATATATTCTTCTGATGTTTAGCGAAAAATAAACATATTACATTATTTACTTTACAAATTTTGCAATTCCACGACTCAGTAAATTTAAAAAAACTTACTTGATACTTGCGTCACAGCCTCTGCTATGTGACATCTGAAATAAGAAAACAACATTACACTATCGTACCATTCTGTTAGATTACAAATATCAAATAGTTGAAATGATTGATGGATAGTTACGTTTTTATTTTTTAATTTTTAAAATTAAGTTTTTATTATTATATTGATAAAAAAAAACCATAAATTTGACATTAGGATTAAAGAACATGTGAGATGCCTCAAAAATAATTATTTTTCTGAATTCGTTGACCGCATCATTTAAAAAAAAACCATAGTTTTGATAAAGATACTTCCATAAATATTGTTTGTATTTATGGCACATAAAGGAAAATGATTAGATAATTTAGAAGCATTAGAAATTTTAAAATCCGTAAAGAATAATGAAGGAACGCTGATTCCGAAACTGGTAGGAAAAATAATCAAATAAAGTGGTGTTACATATATGTACACTAAGTAAATATTGTTTATTTTTTTTATTTAAATGTCCAGAGGGTTTTACATATGAGTACATCTTTTTTACCTCAAATATAAAAAAAGCGAAATAAAAAATATGCACAAAAGTTGAACACTTGAAATTAGGTTATTCAGTTAGATTAGTTCTGATTATTATCAAATACATCCATATAATTTCAGTATTTGTTACCAAGACTGTAAGCGTTGAATTGGGGAATGCAAGCTGTAGTTGGAACGGGATATACATTTGTAAAATGTTAATGTTTGTCTTGTAGTTCGTTTAGGTATGTATAGGTTGAATAAATTCAGGAGTTCAGTTCAAAACAATCGAATTTACAATCTAATAATTTTAATAATGAACAACCAAAAAGTATTAGCAGTATATAATAGTGAAAATATTTGTCAAATAATCAAATGAAACACTCAAACTTTGTTTTGACCACATTTATTTTACACGCCGACCTTTCACATTAATAGTAAATGTAAACACTTTAGTTATGTGAGTTTCCGTACTCTTCGCATATTCGAAACATCACATTAATTGATGCGAGCAACACCATGTCATCCGCGTAGTTCATGTTATTACTCCTTTGTCCGCAGATATGGCAACCAATCCGTGAGTCGTTAAGCTCTTGTAAGAGGTCGTTAATGTAATAATTTCAGCCAAGTTAAAACAATAATCATTCATAACAAAATAAAATCATTGATATATTACTACTAGATTTGGCGTATCATACAAATAAGCATGACGAATTTAACCCAGGTATGAGTAATTTCATAACACAACTCCCTATTGAATCCCATTGCCTCGCTTCCAAAGACTAGCACGCTTCGCTCCAAAATAACATAGCGCAAAGTTAACTCCAAATCGATCGGTGCTTTGGAGTTCTCATCGCTCCCGGAAGTAATGTGAAGCACTCTGACATGCAGCTACTCGAAATGGTTAGACTTAAGGGGTTTATAAAGCAGTTGAGCGTGAAGTTTTTGACAAAACTACTGTTGTAACTTGAATACATTCACATGTCACAAACCCATTCATCGTCATACAACGAAGGCTGGGAGAAATTTTGTAATTTATCAATAGTTAGTTTTTTGAAAACGCTCACTCAAAACGATCTGTGAAGTACATATTTTTTAAAGTACTGATATAGCTGATTAAATTGTCAATAATAAAGTCTGTGATAGTTCCTATCTAAAATATCTCTAACTGTCTCAATTTTGTGTTTGAAAAATGATCTGGATAAAGTTAGTCATTCTGTTGATACAAACTTGCTAGAAGACAAATTTGCTCGCTGTAGACCAACAAAAGGTATGTAAAAATTCTTCTTGTGATCTTTTGACTAGGAGATAATGCACTTACTTTTTGATAAATGGTTTGGGGTACCAATTAATTTTGGCTTGGACGTCATTTTTAAGATCCACATGCCCTATCTAGATATTGTAGATCGATGAATAAAATACGTACATTTTTTGCACATAAAACATCACTAAATGACCCAACACTGACTTTAACGTTAACTTTGGATAATTCTTTTATAGCTAGGGTGTGATGAGTACTATGTAAAAAAAATCATTGACCCGGAACCCTGGTTCTCTTCCGCTTGAAGTGTGTTAACAAATAATAAAGTAAATGGATTAGGAACTCACTTGAAGACGTGGCACTGGAAGACGGCGGACTCCTTGGTGTCGCCGTGGGACCAGGTGAAGGCGAAGCATGCCGCCTGCGCTGTACCCGCCGCTCCCCGCGCGTAGAACAGGATGCGCTGCACCGCGTAGCGTGCCATCACGCTGTTGGTAGCCGCGTCATATAACCTGCAAAATACATTATAATGTTCATTTTGTTAAGTGCTACAGTCAAACTGGCCACAGAGTAATACAACCTTCCAGACCAATATTCAATGCGCTCTCGATCTTCGATTGGTCCAGACGATTCGGCGTCACCTGGTTTCCGTGGTTCAATCTCATTTCGACATTTATTTCAACTCCTAATATTTATTAAATTAAACCACAGTATTTAATATGTAAATATCTACATGTTTCAGAAGCAAAGCTCCCTTCATCAGGATAAACAATATACCGACTAAAAGTAATGACAAATAATAAGCAAATAGAACAAATTAAAAACAATTATCCTTAGGGTTAAAGACATTTTGCTTAACACATTCACTGCTGAAATATTTTACCTTTAAGAACTGAAATTTTTTTTAAAAGTAAGTATCATTAATATAAAATAAATTAATAAAAGTAGAAATTAATAGTCATAAAATATCAGTGTTGACCTGTCCTATGTGAACCGTGCTTTATAAATGAGAGAGTGTCAAATGAGCCAGAGACACGGCACACATTTGTTTTGTATGAATGCGTGAGCCGCGTTGTCAGCAGTCAACGTGTTAACTGTGGTTCCGATTCCATGTTAATGACAATACATTTTTTGAAAGGAGTTGTCTGGTTTAATTATCACAGTATTATTAAAAATTATGGACATATCACACATATTTAACAAGTGTAGTTTATTATAATTTTTAGAATTTAAATAACTTTTATCTGACATTTCGGGCTTTTGGCATAGCTACTTTACAAACATTGCAATGTCGTTAATTCAGTTCATTTAATAGCATTATTATGCGACAAATGACTCACTAATAATGTTTAAGGTCAATATTTACGATAATATTGAGTTTTTCTTTTGTTAAAACTAAGCAAATATGGATATTTTTAAAGAATGTCGCTCGCTGAATGACAGCTGTCATCCGAAAGAACCGGAATCGCAAATTAAGCAAAAAGTTTTAAGCTAATGATAAGGACAATGTCTTATCCTCAAAAAGAACCAGGATATGGCTCCTGGTACCAGGGGTGAGTCAGATTATTATGATGTTCTTTACTCACACGACAAGCCCCTGCGAACATGTGGGCACTGATACAGCCACCGCGATGCCCGTCTGACTCTCGCGCTGTTCGCAGAACACGGCCATGGTCCTCTGGACTTCGGGCTCCGACTTGGGTGCGTTGATAGTGGCCGCGCCCAGGTAACTCACGCCGCTGAAGGCCGTGCATTCCTGATCCACGTCTGAAACTGGAAAATAGAAAAAAATACAAAATAATTGATAAATCATTAAACACAGGTGGATTGCCAATTAAACAGAAGTTATGGATATGGGAAGAGACCAAACTCAGAGTAACATCTTCGCTAACGGGGCACAGTTGAAACAGGTTGTCTAATTTAAATACCACGGGGTTGAATTCTCAAGTGATAATAGTAGGATAGCTGCGTCCACTTTACGAATCAGTGACAAGGAAAGCTGAGCTAAGTATCGAGACAAAGTTGGCAAAAAAAATCAGTGTATTATCCCACCCTTACTTATGGTCACCAGATCTGGATGTTGAATGAGCGAACACATTCTAGGGTCCAAGCTGCCGAAATGAGATTTTTAAGAGGAGTTGCAGAAGACACAAAATAGGATCGAATAAGAAGCTCGATGATCCGGGAGGAGCTAAACATCAAAGCACTGCTACTCTTCATAGAAAAGACGCAACTGAGATGGGTTGAGCACATGTTAAGAATGCCAGAAGATTTCACGGAAGATGCTAGTGGGAAAAGCAACTATGGACGGATTCCGTTAGCACAGGGCAGGACGCCTTGTCGATTTGAGTAGGACAAGGGAAAAAAGATGTATTTATGTATGTGAGAAATATGGATTAATAATATCATCAGAAGTCGGAATAATAGAAGAGAATGTTTGAGACGATGTATTAATGTGAATGAAGCAAGAAGTGCATGCCAAGATCGAGTTGTTTAGCGGTCCGTCCTCTTTGCCTGCGGTGAAACGGTGTGATGATTAATTAGTTAGTTAGTATAAGAAATATGTCACGTGCGGTCTAAAATTCATTTCAAAATAAATAAAAACAACCTACATATAATTTTTTTAACTATGCACACAGTTAAAATGTGTTTTACTCAAAAGAAAATTTTTGCACAAGTGTCCTTCTGCTTTTGGGGCAACGATATGTAATATAGAAATAAATGTATATATGTAATACAAACCTTCTTCGTCACTCTCTGGTTTCATGTGATCCTGTTTTTCTGTCGGGGATTCCCCATCTTTTCCCTCCATATCCTGATAAAATTTGGAACCTCCGACCAGGCGGCATTCATCCTACAAAAACAATACAAAACGTATTATTAAATGAAACCTAAGGGTTCCCACTTCAGCATGGCTAAACCAGCAAGTCCTCCATCAATGCACAAGCTACATTTTCCTAGAATTCAAATATTGTCAGTTTATTCGTAATTCAGTAATATTCGTTATATTCCTTCTTAGGAAGAATTTCTGAGGCACTCATCTATTAGACAAAGAAGAATGTCTCGGGCGGGCGGTGTTTGTTTGTTTGTTTTGTATACAAACCTACAGTTTTATTCCAAGCTTGATGAAATTTTGTACACTTGATTTTCGAAAGAAAAGGAACGTTACTGTCGATAAGAGATTTCGTAAAACCAGCACCTTCCCCATCCCTTAAAACAGAATTTTGGTACTTCTTGATGAAATTTCGCACATTAACGTTCAAACTGTGTCGACTATATAATAAGATAATATTTTGTTGATAATATGTACAGTTTCAGAAAAAATGTTCTGCCATTACTTAAAAATATGTAACGATGATTGGGCTAATATTATGTATCACTTGTGTCTCTTGTTTCCATTGTATTATGTATCGTTATAATAATAATTGGATTACTTGTATAGCGCCGTTTTTGTGAAAAATCACCTCAAGGGCGCTGAGTGCACTGACGTCCGAATGAACAGACAGCCCGATTTACCTACCATTTCGACTGCTGGAGCCTATCACGCGACAACCTAAATTCAGCACAAGGCGGGTTCACGCGTTTCTCGAATATGTGATGTCATCATTTGTGTATTGACTGGCAGCGAGCGATCATTCGAAGATTTTAAGGAATAAAACAATAGTTATGGTTTCCTGCATTCAAACATTATAAAAATAGAAGTGGTAAAGATAATAATCAAAACTATAGCATTACATTCCACAGGAAAGCGTTATTTGACTTATTTTAGGCTTATTCAATATAATACTTGAACAGTTTAGTAACGGCAATACTATCAACTCGGAACGTATACCGTCGTCACGTTTCTTTCGAATGATTTTGACTGTGGTAAGCAAATTATAAACATTTGTACAAGGGTCAAACTAAATACTCAGTTTTAATATTTGTTTTTTGTAAACAAGCGGAACCTTTTTACTTATATGCTGTTTTTTTTTTTACTTAAATTGGCCGTTTGGATTAGTTTGGAATATGTCACCACAGCTATGAGAAAAAAGGAGATTTGCTATAAATTCCACAGAATTGTAAAAAGGACTAGCAGATTTGATTTTTGAAGGGTAAATACTAATACTTTGCAGTGCAACGTGAGTTGCCTGCACACTGTCAAGATGCATTTATTAGCAAATCAAATTAAAGTGACACGCCTCTGCTCTCCCCTCGCCTCCCTAATTTTGGTTTCTTCCCCTTGCGTGTAAGGGCATCTCATTTAATTACCTCTGTGATTGAGTGAGTTTTTGTAATTTTATGTTTTATGTATCCTTTGTCTGATTATTTGTAATTTAATGTAATTTACTTATATTAACAGAACTTTTTTAAGACTGGATTATTCTCAGTGTGAACATCTATAAAAACCCAGTATTAAATAAATAGAATAAGAGGAAAATTACCGGGTAGGTATAAGAGCAGGTATAGGGGTAAGAGTAGAGGTAGGGGTACGGGTAGGAGTAGGGGTAAGGGTAGAGGTAGGGGTAAGGGTAGAGGTAGGGGTAGGAGTAGGGGTAAGGGTAGAGGTAGGGTTAACACATGACAACCTCAAATCTTTACTCCAAACCATTCATAACCCTGGGCAACGCCCGGTACTTGAACTAATATTTCTATAAAACTTACTTAGCATCCACCATAAATGGTTATTCAATTTTATACTGCTATATTTCCTGAATTATACGTAATATGTGAATGATCTACATAGCAATTGAAATAGGAGGTCTGAAAGATTCGAATCCCGCGGCTAGACCGCTCTTAGTTGTGCAAATGACCACTAGAGTGCTCGCGTCAGCTATGAGTAAAATGGTTACTATGCAGCACAAGGTTTTCTGTGTTAGTGCAGCGTACCTTTCGTCTCCATTTTAATATTAAACCTCCAACTGAAAAGAGCACTTGCCGTTGGTTTCACCAATTTGAACAAACTGGATGTCTCTGACCGAGTGTATCAGATTAGAATGTGCAAAATTGAGTCCATCGTTTTGAATAACCCTGTTAAAGTTTCTGAAAAAGTTATGTTTTTATTACCGACATTATTGGGGGCGTTAAAAATGTACCACAAAAATATGATTCCTGTCAAAAGAGGCACCTAATATTGATTTGAATTACATTTTATTTAAATATAAATTTAATCTTTACTATTGTATAAGTTTCTAGCAACTAGGATTTGTTGTATAAAAGTAAACAAATAACTTATAGATTAAAAACACAGATGTCAGCCTTAATATTGATTATAAATATATTGAACCCCTCTCCGACAGATACAAGCAGAATCTAAGTTATAAGAGGGATTGAAATCACTATTCCTCCTGTCTTTGTACTGTAAACTAGTCAGCAATCAACTAAATTAGATTCTGTGTCAGTCGGTATAAATTTATTATTAACAATGGTGGAAATAAATTAAGATATTATAAACCTTTTCAAGTCTCCGTATAATATAAAATATGGGTCTAGAACACTAAACATTTAGAACAACTATCATAGGAGTCATGATCGAAGAATCAAGTCAAAATTATTAATTAAAACATCTGATTTATTCTTTTTTTTTTATAAAAATATTAAATTGACAACTAGTAACGTCAACAGCGTGACATCTTCGGGATATATTTATTAACACTCCCGTTCCGAAAGGGGGTAATTCACTTACCCCAAACGAGAGTTTTGGGCGATATCTAAGTTGTTTTTTTAAATCACATACTCCATAATTTGGGTAATACTAGAAAAACTATTCGGTAATCGATCTGCATTTAAAGAAATATACCTTTATTATTTTTTAAGATATTAAATAATATCTATAAAATTCCGACGAAATTACTCTCCCCTCCACCCCCTTCAAATTTCCTCACAGCAAACAAGCCGAGTGCGGTCGTAAAAAGTGCATTTTATCAGAAAGCGCCACAATATTTGAGTTGCGATCGCTTCCATACTATCCCTTTTGCTGTTTTGCTTTATTTAATGATTGTCTGCTGGCCGAAGATGAGCGATGTCCGGCTAAAACGGTACTAACTAATATCTGAGTGTTACTAGAAAGGGCAAAAGGAATATTACAAGTCATGGTCCCTTTGCGATTTTATGGGGGACCCTAGTGACCCCCATTCAAATCGCACGTTAATTTTTTCCCTTCAGGTACGTAAAGGTTAAAAAAAAATTATATTTTTAAAAGAATAAATATATCCTGGATTCACTTCGTATCGCCCTAGTGAACGACAACCATTCTAAAATGAAGCATTACAAGAAATTACTTTGGCCATGCTTCTATCTGAATAGCCGGGTAAAACCCATCTCCTTCCCATCCCCAATCCCTTCAGCCTCATAGCAAATCCCAAATTGTGGATGCCATAGTACCGTTGGCTCTGGCCAGTCATCAATCAGTTGGAACTCTTGTGCGGTATTCAGATTTAAATCATATTTGTATTACGACTTTTAAAATAATGAATAATTATTAAGTCACATCTATAATAAGATTCCAGGGGCCTGATTCGGATTCATTTAAGGATATGGCATTGTCCTTACCCTTAGGCTTAAAGACTTTTTGCTTAAATGCAGTTCCGATTCTCCCGGATGAGAGCTGTCATTCAGAGAACGACATTTAAAAAAAAAATGTATATTTGCGTAGTTTTAAGAAAAGAAAAACTCAAAAGTATCTAGAGTATTGACTTTAAACATTATTAGTGATTCGTTTGTCGCATAATAATGCTATTAAATTAACCGAACTAAATTGCGATGTTTGTAAAATACCTATGCCAAAAGCCTGAAATGTCAGATAAAAGTCTTTTTTATATGAGTACCACACAAGAGTCACAGCTGCTCCCAACCGTCTGGAACCAGTGAGACTACGGCAACCCCCATTGCGGTATGTTGTCAGGCTGAAGGTATTGAGAAGTGGAAGTAGATGAGAAAGAGGAAGGTGGGGAAGTACCTGGCTCTTCACATCTGGTCACCAACCAAGGCCAAAGCCATCTCAAGCAGCATTTCGATTCTGAATGGTGGCCTTTCACCAGGGCGATACTGAGAGTATCTACCACTCTGGAATGTGCCGCAAATATACTACACATTATTTTTAATTAATAAATTGTGAAATAACACAATTTAATAAAAAAAAAATTACTTGTACATGCCGGGATTTGAACCCGCGGCCTCCGGATTCGTAGCCAAAGATCGTAACCAGTCAACTGAAGTGATTAAAATTCTAAAAATTATAATAAACTACACATGTTAAGTATGTGTGATGCACCTATATTTTTAATAATACTGTGATAATTAAACCACAAACTCCTTGAAAAATGTATTGTCATTAACGTGGAATCGGAATCCCAGTTAAGCAAAATGTCTGTAACCCTAAGGATAAGGACAATGTTTTATTTTAATCATTGAAGAAGATAATATTAACACATCCCAAATGAACCACGAAACCGAAATAACAACAGAAATTAAAAAGATTTCAGTCGCATCTTGGACTCGAACCCAGAACCTCTACCTATCCGGGGTATCAATTTACGCCATTTACACCGATATCACACTTCATGTTCAAGATTTGTTAATATTATCCTCCATTTTTATAAATCCCATATTATTGGCTGCTATCCTTATGATGATTGCAAAGTTTCATCCAGAACTCAATTGTAATCTGGATAGAGTCTCGGATATACCTAGCCGATTTTTATTTATATGAGACATCTATTGACTTATTTTACAAGTCTGGAAAGAAATATTCAATTTATTTTTTTTAACTTATTGAAGTTTGTAAACCTCATTGTAATATTTTAATCATTGAAGAAGATAATATTAACACATCCCAAATGAACCACGAAACCGAAAAAACAACAGAAATTAAAAAGATTTCAGTCGCATCTGGGACAATGTTTTATCCTTAAAAAGAACAGGAATCCGGCCCCTGAAGATAATTTTTCAAAAGTACAAATTTATCATTAACCTCTTGAAAGCCGATTTTCGACTGACAAATCGTTAGAAACAGGATCGTTTGCCGTGTATATCTCACTGTGCGCCAGCTGAGTGTAATTTCGTAATTACTAATTTTTGTGCAAAGTGATATTTTTATAAAATTTGTAATTGATATTTGTATAAAATAGGTATATTTCATAGGCAGCTTCCCAGAATAGCTTCATATATTTAGAGAAATGATTTCTAACTAACTAACTAACCATCACGCCGTTTCTCCGCAGGTGTAGGCAGAGAGGACGGACCGCCAAACAAATCGATCTTGACATACACTTCTTGCTTCATTCACATTCATACATCGTCTCATACATTCTCTTCTATTATTCCGACTTCTGACATGGCCCGACTCAAGTATTTGATTCACTTGATCGTGAAATGATTTCTGTTACGAAAAAAAGTTAAATAAAGAAAAACGAAAATATTTCTGAAATTTTACTATATTTTCCATACTCTTGTGGTGTTTACCCTTTATTTATTAGAAAAACATTCATATAAGAACTTGATACAAAACACGAGACTCGCATATGGGCAATGGCGGCGAATACTGATATCGGAGACAGGATATTATTTATTTTTTTCGGCATGCGCGCATGTGACGATGAACAATATCTTATCCTTAAAAGGAACCGGAATCAGGCCCCTGGGTACTTATATATTTCAAATGAAACGTTCACTATTGTATCAAATGGTAAGTATATTACAGGGTTTTCTTCTGTGGTTGATAAAAATAATTATGACAATATCTTCTCACCAAAGTATGATGATGTGTATAGAATGATGTGTATAGAATGATGTGTATAATGTGTATGTACTGTAAATTATTAATATATAATAACTTATTTCGAAAATGTCAATTCCTGGTGGAATTCCATTTTAATACGATTTTTATTTTAAAAAAAAACCTTTGTAACTATCTTCCACTTGTTTATTTCACATCAGACCGGTTTCACCTTACAACAGGCATCTTCAGACTGATACAATTAAAACTAAATCTATGGTGTATATATAGCATCTATGCCGGGAGTGAGTCCCCCTGCTTTCTAATATTGTACATTTCTGACTATATTCCAGCTCATTATTCCTACATCATAGCTAAGATACACCTGGTACCTCAGCTCATTCCTCTTACATCTTTGCTAGAGTACACTACGAGCCTAGTTCATAATTCTTACACCTAATAAAATACATAAACAAAGTATTCAACTACTAAATCTATAACCCGAGGCAACAACGAGATAGAATATAATATACAAGTGAAGATATAAAGGTAAATTCAGTGAAGAACAGTTAAATAGTCCCCAAGAACAAGTAATGTATTTAAATCGGTTTTCTTTTTAATAATATATCTTTGCTGTAATTAAGTTAACTATAACCAAAAGTACATGTATAGTAAAGTGTGCAGTGGTTTATGAAGTAGATACATAAAAATTAAAAAATAAAGTAATATAATAACAGTAGGTATAATATGTAAAAAAAAAATGCATAGTTATAAGTTGTAGTTTCATATAACCCACCTCTCTAGGCTAGCCTGAGAGGAGGCAGTCAGTTTGCATATTATTTTATAATACCTATGAATATATACTTGTAATAAAATATGTTCCGTAAATGGTTAAATCACTGACTTCGAATTTGGGTGAGTGCACTGGTAAAGGCCCTATTCATAAAAAAATTGGAATTTTTTTATGAATCAGATATTTTGATTCTGGAAGAATGTAGAAAATTCTTGTCGCAGAATACCTAAAATCGATAGTTTAAAATATTGAAATTATAAAATCGATAGCAGAGTTCAAAACCGATAAATATGTAACAAATGCGAGACTCGCTAAAAAAAAACACCGTTTCATCCGCGTTATAGACATGCTGAGGCTCGAACTGTTCGGCATACACTAAACGTCGAGCCAATCTTGTCGAGTTAAACTGAATGCGTGAACCTTTGCGTCAAACGAGTAAAACCGTCGAGTAATAACGAATGTGCATTCTAGGCTTATGAGTGGAATCAAATAAGCGACAATAGGCGACACCGGCGCAGTGAGAGGCATGGATTAATACATCCGTCAATCCTGAATAAACTGACCCCCAGATTCCTCCAACTCCAACCCGGAGAAGAACATGGTCACCGGCAAAGTAGGAGGTGGGAGAAGCAGAGGGAAACCACCAATACGTTGGACCAATCAAGTATCACAGGTTTCCGCAGCTCTGCATGTGAAAGAGTGGGGTGGGGTGGTCACGATCCTCGGCAATGAGGTAATGACTCGAGAAGAAGAAAAAAAAACAATAATGCCACTCCCTTTAAATTATAATTTCCCGTAATGCCTAATCTAATCCACAAAATAACACATTATTTACATAGGCACGTAGAGAATTGATAAGCTACAAAAATATGAAACGAACAAACTTTAGTTAATGATAACAAAAATATAGCACAGAGATTAACATTAGTAACATCAACATAAAATATTATTATCATTAACAAATATTTAATTATTCATGGATCATTTTGATTTACCTTGTTACTTTTAAAGTTTTGTTTTTCATTCCAGTATATAACTTGCAATATGTATTCTACAAGTAAATTTCCCATCACATTTAACTACCGCCACTGTCAATAGCTGAACTGTCAAGTGTCAAATGGAATAATCGTAATTTGAATAAACCATAGATTAAAAAATAGAAAGACCGGAATGGCTCGCAAATGATTTTGCAATCGCAATATCCGTGGATGATTCACAACCGCCTACGCAATTTTCGTATTAGCCTAAGGAAGTCTTGTTAAATTAAGAGGTGACCAACAATTATTATTATTATTATTTGTTGAATGAAATATTTTTTATTGATATTCTTGATACAGTCATGAAAGATAATTTATGCTGATTGAATTCGGTGACATTCAACAAGATGCGTAGCTAAAGTGGTCTCATTATTATCTTATCTTATGCTGTTTTCTATCATTTGTCCTTTCATTTATTCTCCATTTCTTAAATTCTTAAATATCTTTTGTCTTCTTTCTACTTTCTTCTTTCTTATTTATTCTTTCTTCTTTCTTCTTTCTTCATCCTTCATCTTCATCCTTCATCCTTCATCCTTCATCCTTCATCCTTCATCTTCATCCTTCATCCTTCACCTTCATCCTTCATCCTTCATCCTTCATCCTTCATTCTTTATTCTTTATTCTTTATTCTTTGGTCTTTGGTCTGTGGTCTCCTTTATCCTTTATCCTTTATTCTTCATTCTTCGTTCTTCGTTCTTCGGTCTTCGGTCTTTTCTTTATTCTTTATTCTTTATTCTTTATTCTTTATTCTTTATTCTTTATTCTTTATTCTTTATTCTTTATTCTTTATTCTTTATTCTTTATTCTTTATTCTTTATTCTTTATTCTTTATTCTTTATTCTTTATTCTTTATTCTTTATTCTTTCATCTTTCTTCACCGTGCACCGGAGAGTCTATATTCATAATAACTTACTTGTTTTACGTTGCCTATCTGATATGCCGACGTTCAGCAGATATAAATTTTACATATCCGATGGCCGATGGGCAATCTAGGGGCACTCGAAGTTAATATGTATTTGAAAAAGGTTTATTATACATGGCCTGATGATTCATTATTGATGCAGAAATCTCATAAACAAATAACATTACTATCACACCACGTTAATACAATAAAGTGTTGTGTTATACATGCTTCAATTGTTGTATATAAATAGAACTAAATGACAATACACTGCTTGGGTCAGATAAAAAAACTTTTTTTCTAGAATAGCTGAGTTAATATTTACACGCGAATGAGGATAAAATAATAAAAGATAAGAAAAATCCCAAAATAGTTACAGTGGTAGACCCTCTCAGCATTAACTAACTAACATAACATAGCAGCGAGAAAGGAGCGCCAAAGGCCTCAGTCTTGGCACACACTTCTTGCTTCATATATCATCCATACATTCTCTTCTATTATTCTGACACATATATAAGATTTGCTTCTTCTTCCTTTTATTTATCTTTTATCTTTTATTTTTTTACAGTTACTTCACACAGGAGGCTCTGGGAGTAATAATTTCCCTCAAGGCCTATGTCATCTTTGGGGATGCTGTGTGGAGGATCTTTTGGAGGTTAAAGAGTGAACCTGTTTTAGGAGGTAAGAAACACAAAGGCCGGCAGATCATTCCACAGCTGAGCTGTTGAACACATGAACTAGTCTTACAAGCGACCCATTCTCAAATATGTACAAATGTTGGGTGCGCATTTAGCGTGTTTCCCGACTGTGCACCGGTGCTGAAGGGATCATGACGCTAGTTTCTCAGAACATAGAATAAGGACAGCATTCCCACCTGACATCAGTGCTCCAAAGATTGCAGTCCGTTTATTAAAATAGGCGAATCTATCAAACGGACCGCCCGTTTCTGCACAGAGTCAAGGGTTTTTTTCTGCACAGAGTTAAGGGTGTGTTAACAAATCTCATAGTCGCTAAGCACGGATTCCTAAAGGTTCGCACGCTTCCACAGTTTGCCACTGAAGCGCCACGATTGCGGAATCATATGAACTATTTCTCAGAGCAGAAAGTCACATAGGTGATGAATTCAAAACGCACGTATGGGATTCATTGCGGGCTCGCTCTCGAGCAGTATTGAAAAAAACCCTCGACTCTGTGCAGAAACGGGCAGTCCGATTGATAGATTCGCCTATCTTAACAAGCGGACTGCAAACTTTGGAGCACAGACGTCAGGTGGGAATGCTGTCCTTGTTCTACCGGTATTTTAATGGAAGATGCTCTGAGGAACTAACGTCATTGATCCCTTTGGCACCGGTGCATAGTCGGAAAACATGCCAAACGCGTGCCCAACATTTGGACACGGTTGACATTTGTCACATGAGAACGAGTCGCTTTTACGACTCGTTCTTATGTTCAACAGCTCGGCTGTGGAATGGATCTGCCAGCCTCTGTGTTTCCTCCATCCTACAACATGGGTCTCTTCAAGACCCAAGTTGACTGCTTCATATCCTCTAAGACCCTCCACACAGCATCCCCAAAGACGATATATGCCTTGAGAGAAATTATTTCCCTCAGGGTCTCCTGTGTGGAGTTAGAGGAAAAAAAAAGTATTAATAACACGGACGGTGGATTTTTTAGCACGGAATTTGAATAGAGTGAAAACCGCCACTGTTTTTAACTATAGGTATAAAATACATTGATTTCTTCTTCTTCTTTTACACACTACCTGCTTTATTAATTTTGTCACCTCTTTTATCATGACGTATTCCAAATACCTTAGAACTATTGTTTGAATATTCTAGCGTTACGTAATCTGGTGGATGAATTCTCTATTTGTTTCATCTTTAATTAGCGCAATCAGCCATGTTAATGACCATTAAAAAACTGCTATGTTAATGGACGCTAAAAGCAGTAATTATCCTCTGATTAGAGCAATGTGTCGCCAATTATCAACAGCTGGAGAAATGCTAAAGATAATTAATGTTTTTTTTTTTGTGAACACCACACACCCAACTGTTCAAATCCAACAGAACTATCGAATCCCCGATTGGGGTATGTTGTGAGGCTCAAGAGAGCGCGAAGAGGAAGATGGCTAATTAAGTTATTTATCTGTTACAGTTTTTAATACAAATATATATACAAAGAAAGTTTAACAAAAGGTAAGCCAACAAAGTTTCTTGTGCTAACAGTGGTTATATACAGGTGTTTTATTTATGAAGTTAATAAGAGAAAAAAAAAAGTAAGAAGGGGGAAGAGGAAGAGGAAGATAGGATGGGGACAGGAGATGCTCTCGATACAATTTATAATCGTGCATCAATTTGTGATTGTATGCATTACTTCGTACAGATATTTTGAAAGGGCATTGTGAAGAATGTCGATGTTGTTAAATTGTGCGTTATAATCTGCACAAATAAGGGGAATTGGAGAATATATCCTAAGATTTATCCTAAAAATCGGTTTGTTGGGTTGGTCTTGACGGGATGTGGAATTTTTTATAAATTTGATGAGTTCTGGCGAGTCCAGGACATTATTCATAATTTTAAACAATAAGATTTGATCAAATGAACATAGTGTTTGAAGCGTGATGAGTTTATTGAATTTTAAGGATTCAGTATTTGCAAAGTGTAAATTAAATTTATAATTTACTAGCTGATGTGTACCCGGCTTTGCTCGGGTACAATAATTGATTTGACAGCGAAAGTAACTATCTCCAAATAAAGAAACATTCATTTGAATATTTCATTTCATTCCAAATGTTCATTTTTTCAAAATATATCAAAATCATAAAGTTCTTAAGTAGGTACCTACTCGTATTTTCCACTTTGAAAATATTCTACCCAAAAAAACCTTCTTTTTTTGAATATGCAATCTGTGGCTAACCAGAGTGTTATATCTATGGGCTAACCTAAATAAAACATGGCAGGTTCAATGTTTTTCATACTAATTTTAAAACATTATAGCAACAGTTTTACATATTGGTTCATTCAAACTACTTTCTAATCCTTCCCGGCACTAATAAAAACAAACTGTGCTATTTTCAGCGAAACCGGTCCAGTGATTTTCGAGAACATCGAGGACAAACAAACAAACAAACTTACATTGATTTTTATATATATAGATATGCTTAAAGAATTTACAAAGAATGCTTTCGAATTCTTCAATATAGGCTTGGTATAAAGGTGTCCATATCGGTGTGCAATATTCTAAGTGGTGATGGATATACGCGGTATAAAGGGAGTACAGTCTTCCAGTTGCGAAAAGGTATTGAAATACGAATTATAAATCCCAGCATTTTATTGGCATTATTGATAACCTCATTTGTTTGTTTGATAAAATTTTGTTTCACATCCAGTATTACCCCAAGGTCTCAGAACAGATTCTACTTCAGTGATATGTGTATCGCTTAAAGTGTAAAAAAAAAAAAATTCTTTTTGAGACGTGTGAATGATAATTTGTAACATTATGAAATATTAACCCTTTCTCACCCAGAGTAATTTTTAAAATACATAAACTTTGAGAATTATTTACAAAGTAAGTACTAACCCTATTCATTTGCGGCTTTTTTTAAATGATTTAGTGATCTTTTCCTGACAACACTATTTTTTTTTCGTTGGGTTAGATGCGCTGCGTACACACTTTATATCATAAATCAAAACCCATGTTCGCTCTTTTTGGAATTCTGTGATGCAACTTCTCTACTAGACACAATGTATTTATTGTTATTTCATTTGTTTTATTATTTGTATTGAAAGAATAATGTACATTCTTACATATTACAAGCAAATTCTAAACATAAAATACATATTATATATGTTTTTATCGTCCCAAAAGTTCTCAATGATATGTAAATAAAAAATGTTTATAAGGTAACAAAAATGTTTCACTTGTCTACATACTAATTAATTATTTACCATCCAGACCCACAATCGTTTTAAAATGATGTTGAACATTTCATAAACTATAAGTAAAAAAAAAAATTAAATATACCGAAAATTTGCAAATAATTCCACTACACACAATCTAACGTCAAATATTTTTCTTATCTAAAGAAATTAAATTGGGTGAGAAAGGGTTAATAACTAATTTGATCAATTTGCAGTACACAAAAAGACGATTGAGGTCATCTTGAAGTTTGATACAGTCATTGATTATTTTTTTTTATCATCTGCGTAATTTCCACATATCCACAAATGTTTATTTAATTAGCATGTAAATAAACATTTGTGGATATCATAAATATATATATTAAATAATAGTGGTCCTAGGTGAGAACCTTGAGGTACACCGGAGGACACAATAAAAAGGGTAGACTTATAACTGCTTTACTGCTCCCTTGTGACATCGCAGCTAGAGCATCTCCTATTTATACTTGCAAGTTACACCGTTTGGAGAAAGTACAAAGGAGGTTTCTAAGATAAGTTCAATATAAGTTGAAGCAACCTGTAAATGATATCTGTTACAAAACAATAATGTCTAATCTAAAACTACCGCTACTCTACCCGGAGAACGATTAATGATAATCTTATACTTTTTAATAACTTCATATACTGACCTCAAATGTTAATTGCTATAAATTATGTCATTTTATAGAGCAAATAAACTGATTCTCTTCGATTACAAATTAAATAGTGTCTCCCTATCTATCGTCAGATCTATTAAGGACCTTGTGGTGTCACTTTAGAATGTAAGCTTTCTTTTCGTGACCACATTAATAATGTCACTAATAAATCACTAAAACTTCTTGGCTTTATCAATAGAATTGCCTGTGACTTTAAGAATATAAATGCCATAAAAACTCACTAGTTTGCCCTCATCTTGAATATGCCAGTGTCATTTGGTCTCCTTTCTATGCTGTTCACATTCATCATATTGAATCCGTACAATATAATATCGCTTCTTACGTGGAATAGCACGGAGATTAGGGCAAGAAAGAGGCGATTACTTCTATGTTGAAATTGAACAAACCATAAACATTTCTACATTAGAAAAGCGTTGGAAAGACTTTGATCTTATTTGCATTTTTTAAATAATTAATTGTATTATTGACTCACCTTCTTTGTTGCAACTCATTCAGGTCGACATTCCTAGTGGTAGACTCAGAAACAATGAATTGCTTTACCTCAATAAACACTCTACTAATTATGGGTACCATTCTCCACTGTCCAGAATGTCGAGACTTGTTAACTCAAGCCAGGGCCTTGAAATTTTTGGTACCAGTCTAAATGATTTTTGTTGGGCTTTACGAAATTAGAACTCGAAGATTATCATTTAGAATGTCTAAAATCATGGACTCTACTAAAACTTTTGACTTGAATGTTCTCTCAAATGTATATTTTTGTCCTCTTTTTGTCATTGCTTCATTTTTGTATTATGTACGTGCTGTTCTTTTTATGTAGCTCTTGTTTATTTCATTTCGTATTATGTATTCTGTGTAATTGGACATTGGTCCGTAAATAAAGAAAATAAAAAATAAATACCCATATCCCTGTTAGATCTACTTGACTTCATCATATTTTCCACTGTGACAATCACAGCACGAACTATTCATATAACTCACACTAGCACATCTTCATCCAACTGCCAATACCTATACAGACCTTTTCAACATGTTCCAAACCTCTCCCTCCTGCATAAAAGCAAAAATTATTAGTTGTGTGCGTATCTGATGTGTATTTCTGTAAAATTAAGTCTCATCTATTATTTTTGTAATGTTAACTAACTAATGTACCTCCTCCTATTCTATACGATTATTGCACGACATGTATTATGTTTGAAAAAAGCCCTACGGGCGTTCAATAAATAAATAAGATATAATATAAACAAAAAAAATTGTTTTAAATCGATATATTGATTGACCGGTTTCGGAAGTATCCTTCCTTCGTGAGGATATTATTAAAACGAACATAAAATACAAAGCAATGACAGACAAACAGAGTGAAAAACCCCTAATTACACCTTCCCCTTTAGTCGCCTCCTGAGCCAACACCTAAATATTCATGTATGTCTGTCATTATTTTGTATTTTATGACGGCCTCCATGGTCGAGGGGTAAGGCTCTCAACTACTAATCCGAAGGTCGCGGGTTCAAATCCCGGCGTGCGCAAGTAGTTTTTATTTAATTAATTTGTGTTGTTTCACAATTAATTCACTTAAAAATAATGTAAAGTATATTTGCGCACGTTCCAGAGTGGAAGATACTCTCAGTATCGCCCTGTTGAAAGACCACAATTTAGAATTGAAAAGTTGCTTGAAATGGCTTTTAGCCGTGTTTGGTGATCAGATCCGAATAGCCAGGTATTCCCAACCTTCCTCTTCCCCTTCTCCTTCTCCTACCCAATACCTTCAGCCTCACAACATTCCCCAATTGGGAATGCCATAGTCTCACTGGCTCCAGACGGTTGGGAGCAGTTGGGACTCTTGTGCAGTATTCATATAAAAAATATATATATATCTTAGTCTTAATATATAGTTCTGACGAAGGAAGGTTCTTCTGAAACCAGTTGATTAATACATTAAATTGAAGTGGTTCTAAACAAATTTATGTTTTTTTATATATTATAATTATGGCAAGCCACAAAGTAAAATCTTTTTACAAATAAGAAATCACCGCATTAGTATTGGTAGAATTAAAAAAGATTTTTTTTGCAACTGCGACAAAAACGGTTTTTCCCCCCCATCGTCTGTTTATGAAAAATCGAATAAATTCGCCCGGCACTCAAAGCTAAATTATCTATCTTCTATATATATACAAATCAATGTAAGTTTGTTTGTTTGTTTGTCCTCGATGTTCTCGAAAATCACTGGACCGGTTTCGCTAAAAATAGCACAGTTTGTTTTTATTAGTGCCGGGAAGGTTTAGAAAGTAGTTTGAATGAAATCCAATATGTAAAACTGTTGCTATAACGTTTTAAATTAGTATTAACAATATTGAATCCACTATGTTTTATTTAGGTTAGCCCATAGATAGACACTCGGGTTAGCTACAGATTGCATATTCAAAAGAAGGTTTCTTTGGGTAGAATATTTTCAAAATGGAAAACACGAGTAGGTACCAACTTAAGAACTTTACGATTTAGATATATTTTGAAAAAAATAAACGTTTGGAATGAAATAAAATATTCAAATAAATGTTTCTTTCTTTGGAGATAGTTACTTTCGCTGTCAAATCAATTATGGCAATTTAATGACAAGAATTCAAAACTTACACATCAGCTAGTTGTTAAATAAAAATTGCATTGATTCAACAATGAAGTCAGGTACTCAAGAATTTTATTGTTTCTCAACTCGTTATAGAAACAAAGCAAGTTCGAACCAGCTGATACGGGTGCCATTAAATTGAGTGTGGGCGCTCGCCACGCATAAGCCAATACAATTACATTCGACCTGATAAGAAACTGCACAGGTAAACGGCTTTTGATACTGAATTAGTAAATATGGGAAAGGCAGGATAACCATTTCAAATCTGAATTAAAACCGGCAGTGATAAAACGTGTTTGACGCTTGAGAACAATTGTTTCATGTAAATTTTATGTATCATTTTTTTTTACTACTTAACCTCTGCAACGCAAAATTTGTATCCGTTGAACGCCAGCGTGGACGATGGGCAACGCGAAAAACATTCTTTCTTTTTGTGGGATTTTCGACTTTAAAAAAATATTGGTAGCTTACTAAATTAAATTACATTCGGTTGCCAACAAAATAATAAATCAGATAGCAATTCTAAATTTTCATTTTGCGAAACGCGGCTCGTCTGGAATTTAAACAAAATAAAAACTGTCAAGTATTGCATCATTCCTTGACGCACAGTTCATTTGGGTTTCAATTGGTGAAGTCTTCTAAAATGTAAGAAAATAAGTGTTTTTTTTTTCTTTATATATATTGTTTATACATTTATTTAGCTGTACCGAAATATAATAAAACTTCGAGAATATTTTCATATATCATTTATAAATATATATTTTTTTATATCATTGGAGAGAATTTTTTTTCTCTGAATACAAGTAGCTATTCTAGGGAAATTACTTATGATAGATGTACACAATTTTTATAAATAAAAATAAACACATTCTCTGGTAAGACGAAACAATTTACAAATACATAATTTTGCAAAAAAACAAGTAAGTTATTTCGAAAATAGACTCAGCCGGTGCACGACGGGCCGCGCGCAGATTTACGTTCGGCATACGACGGAATCATTAGACCATAGAATCTCAGGAGTTTCAAAGATTAAAAAAAATAAATTTTAAAACATTCAGCTTCACAAATCCTACAATTATAATATCCCGTTATTTCCTTGAATCTACGCTAGTATATCTACAAATGTGATAATGGTAATATAGTATAGCCCTTTTCTTTTTTATATTTTTATCAACGCCACCAAAATAATTTATATATTTTTTCAATTTTCTTTGTTTTCTTAGAAAGTGTTGGACAGATTAATTCTCAATACAAAATATTCCTGGTAATGTAGAATACGGAAGATTGGCCCCTGCAGTGCCAAAGATTACCACATACTCGTATTGATGAAGTGTGCCAATTTATTATTTTGTTGGCAAACGAATGTAATTTAATTTGGTAAGGTACAAACATTTTTTAAGGCCGAAAATCGCACAAAAAGAAAGTATGTTTTTAGCCGGGCACACCAGAAGTTAAAAAAAGACAAATATTCTGGTTACGAATAATCTGACAATATTTTAAAATCTTCTACTTCCCCACCAAAGTATTCGGAAGATGTTTCTTGTGTCGTGATGGAGGACTTAGCCTGCCGTGGAATTGAACTCACAACACCTGGGCGACACCCAGACGCGATGCCAACTCAGCCACTGACCGACCGGTCGAAATTAAAACAAAATTAAATTTAAAATTTATCTTTTTTTTACATATGACACAGCCGAGAAACGAACCCCAATCAACTGCTTGAAAGGCAACTATGCTAACCATTACAGCAACAAACTATTGTAAGAACGGCGGCATAAATTCATCTGGTATACTTACAGAAAATAAGAATTATGTATGTATTTTAGATTGAATTTTACAATTATAATGTTATGTACAGTTACCTAAAACTTCATATGAATGGAACAAGGAGTGTGTTTTGTGGCAGTCTGGTTAGTCAGTTTGTCCCGAACGCACAATCGTACCGAGCCGTGCTGAAAGGAATTAATGAAATAGTATATTTTATTGTAACTCACGCTGTTTGCAGCGGGCGGGCTATCCCCAACGGCGGTGTCCCCCTCCATGTTGCGGGACTTCCTGGAGGCTCCGTCCGACAGGGGAGTCTGGCCCTCCAGCAGAACCTACCCAACAGAAGAAGACCATGAGATCCCTGGGTCCACATTCTTGGAACCACCTGCCATTTAGCCCGAGGCCAAAAACTTCTAGCGAAAACTTTAACAGTCAATTAGAACACATTCATTTTTAGAAAACTCTACCTTATACAATAACCAATGTTAAGCCCCCTCAACGTAATTTGAATTAGATATCGATACCTTAGTTCAATAGGGAAATAACTCAAAATTTCTGGGCTTTGAGTTAATGATGAAAAATGGTAAAGAAACTCTCCCTTCTCATAATTCAATAAAAAAATAAGTCTAATTCGTCCTAATTATGTAGTCAGACAATTCTTTACGGAATTATAATGAAATCAGCACATTCATAGTTCAATGGAGAAACATGTCAAATGTTTCCGTTTGGAACTTAATAAATGTAGCCATTTATACCTATGATATGATAGGTTGATAAATTACTTACATGTTACATCTATTGTTATGTTATAGGTAGACAAAATAACTTTACATCGGAGTGATGTCTTTATGAAAACATTTTCAAATCCAATTTTCTCAAAATGAGGTATTTTGAGTTAGTTCCCATTGAACTAAGGTATAGTATGGGCGAACTTGAATAAATGAATAAATTCAATCTCGTAACACACTCCATCTGATTCTTAATTTAAAAACTGAATTAATTCCTCATTCCTCTTAGCTTAGGCTTTGTAACCCCACGATTTTTTTAATGTACAATTACGGCGCCGATACTATGGACGTCATCGCAAAGTCGTCCGAGATATTGCGCAGTGTGCAGGACTCCATCTGACGTATAGAACCCCGCGCCGCAATCCATAAAAACCTGTACGTCATCGTTCAAACCACCTCTAGTTAATCAGTCGGAAATTCCAAGCCGCGCATATTTGATTTCGCAGTTCGTATTCCCTTATTCAAGGAATTAAAAAATGTATTCCATATTCAGTTGTGATGTCGTAGTCACTACGTCTCTGGTCCATCGATATCGAGTCTGTCCGTACTATGTCCGCAGGGCGCAAGTTAGTTAATTCACTGCGAGATACTACTCAGAAGTTCCTAATTCATTCATCAATGATGGCGGCGATTCCGTTCGTGTTAGTCCAAGTGCGGCCAAGACGTCAGTTTCACTAGTCGGGCGGGAATTTCCCAGATAATAAGTACACGGTAGGGTGCATCTTTGTTTGGTTCATAATATTGACTTTAAAAACGAAACCATTATTTACTACATTGAGGTGAATTTTTCGTATTATTTATTACCTAGTTGAGTAAGATTATTATTATCGTGTAAATTTTATTTTTAAATAAGTTATTATTGACAACACTAACGCAATTTGTAATGTGAAAAAATCCCCTGATAACTTTCCAAACGGCGCAGTAGTGAGCAAGGTACGGGGTTCCACTCACCGTGCAACGATGAACAGTCATAATAGCCGGCGGTGTGCTGGGTGCAATGGACATATTATGCGTTTTATTCTACATATATACCAGAGTGAATGAACGAAGAAAGGAGTGTAAGGAAAAATTATGACGCGAATGTGAATGGAAGAAGAAACCAGGGACCCCCGAGGAAGGCACGGCACGATCAAATGAATCATATACTTGAGTCGGGCCATGTCAGAGGTCAGAATAACAGAAGAGAATGTATGCGACAATGTGTGAATGGAGCAAGAATGCCAAGATTCAGTTTTCTCTATGCCTCCCCGAAAAACGGCATGATGGTTAGTTAAAATGATTTACATAAGTAATAAATGTAATCTATTCATACTTCAAAATTACAAAATTGAAAATGTGTACCGCACCGGAGCTTGGGAGATTTTCTAGCACCGTAAGAGAAGGGTCAATAATTTTGTTAATATGTTTTAAAAGTTATTTACAAAAGTGGGCGGATATCTTTTCAAAAGCATGGGTCAATTACTGTTCATTATCTGTAAACTCCATTTAAAAAAGATATATATTATGCAATGAATGGTTATCAGTCAAATGTGATTTATTGTCTTTCACGTAAACTCAATACTTTTATCTATTACAAACATCCACCAACAATATCCAGACGGGGCAAGTGGATCTTAAAAATGACGCCCGAACCAAAATGAAATGGTTCCTGAAAACATTTGTCAAAAAGAAAGTGCATTACCCCGTAGTCAAAAGATAGCAAGTAACATTGCTTGTTACCTTTTGTTGGTCTACATCGAGTAAATTTATCTCCCAGCAAGTTTGCATCAACAGAGTGGCTAACTTTATACAGATCAAACACAAAATTGAGACAGAGATATTTTAGATAGGAACTATCACAGACTTTATTTTATTATTGACAATTTAATCAGCCGTATGAATGCTTGATAAATGATTGTAAAATTTTTCCTAGCCATTGTTGTATGGCGATGTATGGGTTCGTAAAGTGTGAATGTATTCAAGTTACAACAGTAGTTTTGTCAAAAACTTACTCTGTGCAGTATGCCCAGCTTCTGAGAGACTAACTTGACGCTGGCTTCGATGGAGCCCCCACATCCGAGCTGGTCACTTAGTGTTACACCAAGCATATCAATGGAGGGCTTGTTGGGAAAATTATATTAAATTGAAGTGGTTCAAAACAAATGTATCTGTTTATATTATAATTATGGCAAGCCGCAAAGCAAATGCTTTTGACAAATAACTTTGAACAACCTTTACACTATGGAATATGGTTTTCCTTACATGTACATAAAAATAAAAATTAGATTGAACGTGAAACAGGAAGATCAAATTCACGAATGCAACTGTTTTTGACATATCGTTCAATAAACATTAGTCCGTGATAATAATACTGAACTTTGACACAATCAAATTAGTCACATACTGTAGCGATGAGTCATTCATGAACGGGCCGTTCATTTGTGCCGGCTCATTTTGATGAGCCGTGAGCGTACGACTCCTGGTAAACCGTACCACGGCAGAATTGAACTGTGACTCTTTTTGACAAACCTTGGAACCACATAAGAAAGTTTATTTATCTAAAAACATATCTCAGATGTTCGATAGTATTCTTATGCAATTTCTACGATGACGTATCTTTAAATAAGGTCTTTTCTTTAAATTTGGATGTATAAAATCATAGTATACGTGTCTAACTTCTACAAGGCTAAAATTATGCCCACGACCGTAGGACTTTCAATTAACATTTGGCGCCATGACACATCTTAAAGCGGTCGTTTTCAAAAGTTCACACACTCATGTGTAGAGATAAGAATAATTACCACATTTACACATGTGTGGGCACTTTACAGTATGTGAATGGCGCCGACAGTCTGGCATCTGGACGTTTTGTACCTACACCTATAAGCTGGGAGCTGAGAGTCGTATGAGCTGGGAGTCGTGGAAGTTATGGCCGGATCTTAATATGTGCCGGCTCTTAAATGAGCCATCGTTCAATTGAGTCGTACGAAAATATTGAGATGGTACTGTGACTCCTGGTCTTAACAAAATTAGTCATTACCTATCGCTAATACACTGACGACAGAATAGATAGACTTGCCCTAAAGTAACATTTCGACCAGCCTATTTCACGGTCGTCCACGTTTATTTTGCGTGATTCCGACCACGGTATGCAAATTATAAAATATTTATAAAAAGGTCAAACTAAATACTCAATTGGCAGCACGCCCTCTTATTTTAGCTTCTTCCCCTTGATCCCCTTGCGTGTTAAGGCATCTTTATGTATTATTTGCTCTGTAGTCACATCCCTACTGATAGCTGAAAAGCCAATTTAACAAACACAATAATTGTACATAATAAAACTCTCCAGCCTCCTTAGTCGAATGACTAAAATCCTTTAGTACAAATCCAGAGGTGGCAGCTTCGAAACATTTGATTTACATGTTTTATTTCATATTTAATAGTCTAATTAAACTACTGCTTCTATCATGATACTCGCCTGAAGAGTCGTGGCAATCTCAGTGGCAGACCTCAGGCTTGAAAAATGAGCACCTTGTTGTAAACCCTACTATTAAACTGCCAGGGTTCTCTCTCCCTCGGAAGACGTGGACCTCATCAAACCGCATCTGGTGCAGTCACAGCCGTTGTGTGTATATGATGCATAAATATGGCCTAAAGGATTCTGAACTTTGTGAATGTGGACATATTCAAAAAACAGAATACGTCATAGAAGAATGTCCCCTCAATCAGTTTCCCTATGACACCTGTGCTGAACCAAGTGACTCTCAATACCGTCGACTGGCTGAAATAACCTCAGCAACCCACTATGACCTCCACCATACGAAGAAGAATTTCACATTTAGTGCAGTATTAACGATTGAACACTTAGTAGTAAGTGTTACGCATTAACTACTATATTAAGTGTAGAAATAAGTACCGTATTAAGTGAAGAATTAAAAAGTAAGCACTTAACATTAAGCGGTAAGCATTAAGTACTATACTAAGTACCATATTAAGTGCCATATTAAGTGAAGAATTAATAATTAAGCATTTAGTATTAGTACTATATTAAGCGCCGTATTAAGTGTAGAAATAAATACCGTATGTGCCGTATTAAGCGAAGAATTAAATATCGTATTGAGTATTCATAAGAAACACTTATTAAATCACTGTTACACTATAAAAATCAATAATTTTACGAAAGCAATAAAATCTATTGCCGCATGAGTAAAAAAAAAACACAAACTAAATCTCAGAGTCACAAACACAACTGCTGTACATAGCTCAAGTGATTGTACTGTACTGACATACTGGTCAGCTGGTAACCACAGAACACTGAACTTGCTAGATACGGAAAATGTACCAAAATAAACATAAAATAATCAATGAATTAAATAATATATGTTTAAAACATTGCTTTTGAAACATGTAGAGATATTTGTATATTAATAAAGTGGTGAATACAGAGTATATTATTTAATTCATTTATTAATAACTAGCTGAAGTACCCGGCGTTGTTAACGGTTTGGAGTAAAGTTTTATAATTCCTTACCCTACCCCTACTTCTATCCCTACTTCTATCCCTACTTCTACCCCTACTCTTACTCCTACTCCCTACCCCTACCCAAAAATTTTCCTCTCATTTTGAATGTCAAGTGTGCAAAATTTCATCTAGCAAGGAATAAAACTGTAGATTTGTATACAAAACAAACACACACCGCCCGCCAGGGACATTCTTCTTTATATAATAGACTAGCTGATATGTAAAGGTCGGATAGAATAATTGATTTGACAGCGAAAGTAACTATCTCCATTCTCCATATAAAGAAACATTCATTTGAATATTTTATTTCATTCCAAACGTTTGTTTTTTATTTCAAAATATATCTAAATCATAAAGTTTGGCAGTGATCTACTGTCTCTAAACAAAGAAACAAAAAACATTCGTTTGAAAATTTTATTTCAATCCAAACATTTATTTTTTCAAAATAAATCTAAATAATAAAATTCTTAAGTAGGTACCTACTCGTGTTTTCCATTTTGAAAATATTCTACCCAAAAAAACCTTCTTCTTTTGAATATGCAATCTGTAGCTAACCCGAGTGTCTATCTATGGGCTAACCTAAATAAAACATAGTGGATTCAATATTGTTAATACTAATTTAAAACGTTATAGCAACAGTTTTACATGTTGGATTTCATTCAAACTACTTTCTAAACCTTCCCGGCACTAATAAAAATAAACCGTGCTATTTTCAGTGAAACCGGTCCAGTGATTTTCGAGAACATCGAGGACAAACAAACTTACATTTTTATATACTCGTATATAGATAGGAGACACCACAAAGTGAATACCAATCATTTGAAGAAATTATATTATAATAAGCTATTGTTAGAAGTAAACGCATCTGAACAATAGAAGAGTAAATATGAGACGATGCATTCGAATAATTCAAGTCAATTCAGTTTATTCATTTTTTTTAATTTACATTGTCATTATTAAAGATTTACATTATTAAATATGAAAGGATGTACATCCAAATTAATTATAAAAAATTAGACAAATTGAAAGAAAGTAGACATATACAATTAAATAAATTGCATGCAAAACATACTGGTATTATACAAGCAGCAAAAAAGTTGTCTGTTTAAACGCAGATTCATCGATGCTAAATATGTCCATATCCAAAGTGATTGAAGCAAGATTGCCCTCCCCACCGACATGACCATTGGCAAGTCAGTCCTGCCGGCCGGGAGATATAACAGTCTTCGCTGTCGGTAACGGAGGTAACCATCGGGAACATAGAAATTAATGCTCTCCATGATAGACGAGCTTTCGAACCATCCGCGAATCAGTCTGGAGAAATGTGTAACAATGTGCACATCCCTTCTGACCCACAGATGGTTCATTCCGAGCATACCTAAGAGAAAGTCGGTAGGATAGAGCCACGGGTAGTAGCCGTGAATGAAGCAAGGAGCGTGTGCCAAGACAGAGTTATGTGTTTACACAGATACTAATGGCTTTGAACAAGCATAGATAAATTATTATATATACATAATTAGATAATGAAAATAGTCAAAGTTAAAGTGGGAACAAATTCCAAAAACAGATAGTGATATTATCTTTACTAGGTTCTTGGAAATCAGAGTGAAAGACACTTTCCAAAAATATGTGAACCATTTTTTTTTTATATATTGTTCACGGGGCTAAGATAAAAATTATAAAGAATAAATATTTACAGTTCAATAACAGTGTACAATGATATGTATATAAGAGAAAATAAAGCATGGATTAAGTGAAAACAAAACAATGATTAAGGATTTATGAAAGTGAGAAATGAATAGAGAGGTAGAAATACTAGTTTTTTTTTATGTTAGTACCTCACAAGAGTCCCAACTGCTCCCAACCATCTGGGCCAGTGAGACTATGGCATCCCCAATTAGTGTATGTTGTGAAGCAGAAGGTTGTGAGAAGGGGGGAAGGAGATGAAGGAGGAAGATGGGGAAGTACCTGGCTATTCAGATCTGGTCACCAAATACGACCAAAGCCATTTCAAGCAACGTTTCGATACTGAAATTATCTACCAATCTGGAACGTGCCACAAATATATGTCCCTAAATCCCCTAAATAATGTCTCCCCTCCCACTCTATATGTGTCTTTTTCTTTCATTTTATATCTCTTTCACTCATTGTTTTATGTATATATATGTGCCTGTATCTAATTATCTTTAGTTAATAATAAGCTCTGACGAAGCTTCGGTGAAGCGAAACCTGGTTGGCGACGGTTATTAATTCAATAAAAGTGGTGTTTTACAAATTGTGTTTTTCATTCAATAAATAAAATTACCTTCCACACACCGGGATTTAAACCCGCGACCTCCGGATTCGTAGCTGAACATCATAACCACTCAACCACGGAGGCCGTAAAGATTACAAGAGATTCGAGAAATTTAGAAAAGTTCTGGGGGCCATCGCTAAATATGTCTGTAGTCGACACATTCGCAACAATAAGTTGGAAGAATGTTAAATTGCTTCTTTATAAAGGAATATGGAAAGTTTCGGGGTTTTTTAGTAGACGGTGATTGATATTGATTTTAATTATGACCAAGATGAAAGATTCTACATGACTATTTTTGATTTTGAAAAGAAATATTGTGTCATTTTTGTCATGACGTTCATTTAATGTGTCTAATTTGAAGTATTCTAGGTGTTTCTTATAGTCAGTAAACAGAGTGGACAATCCGGTTCTATAAGATAATGCCCGAGTTAGTCTCTTTTGAAATGACTCGATCCTTATTTTGTGAATCTGGTATATTTTACTCTAAACTACAGTATCGACCTAGTATTTGAGGGACATTGGGTTTTTTAATGGTTTAATGCCTCGATACAGAAATCCAGAGTAACCAAATCTCGCAGGTGCCTGGAACGTCGGTGTCCGCAGCTCTCCACGCAGCGCAGTACCGTGAGGAGTGGAGGAGCCTTGTACACCAGGGAGGTTGGAGTGGGGGTCACAATCCTCAGCAATGAGGAAGCGACTAAAGAAGAGGACAGAAATCCAAGAAGACGATATGCTCTGGACACTATGTTAAGTTTTGCATGAAACAGGCCACACAGAAGTTTCTCTTAATCGGACGAAACTTAAAGATAAACTGTTTTATCACATCTAATAGTTTCAGTATTCTGTGGCATAAGACCTATATATCTACATAGGACCATAAAGGTAGAACTCATGTGAGCTCACCCATCCGTGGTATTGATAAGGGAACATCAAATGGGCTCATATTTATGGTCGGTTTACAAGAAGAGAGACACATCTCAAAAATCGAAAAAATGAACTCTAAAAATAAATGTTTTGCTAGAATAATGTAACATTACTTGTGTCATCAGCATGTCGGTAAAAAATGGTAATCCAGATCAATGTCATACGTCAAAAAAAGGTGTTTTTAACTATTTCACCATCGACCCATAATATCTAGACAGGGCATGCGGATCTTAAAAATGACACCCAAACGAAATAGAATTGTTTCCGGAAAACATTTATCAAAAAGAAAATGCATTATCTTCTAATCAAAAGATCGCAAGAAGCTTGTTACCTTTTGTTGGTTTACATCGAGAAAAATTTGTTTCCCAGGAAGTTTGCATCAACGGAGTGGCTAACTTTATAGAAACCGTTTTTCAGAAAACAAAATTAAGACAGTTAGAGATATTTTAGATAGGGGACTATCACAGACTTTATTAATTACAATTTAATCAGCTATATGAATACTTAAAAAATTATGCTATGGTACTTAACTCTACAACAAAATCCCACTCTCCTTCAAAAATCACAAAAACAATAATAAATTAAAAAATCAAATAAAACACTGAATACGTTATATAGGGAGGATCTGAAATAGAAAATTTATTAACACCAAATACAGACCAACGCCGAAACCACTCAACTGCACTTAATACACCTCACCTTGCAATTATAATTTTTTTATTCAGCAATCATATCAATTTAATATAATTTAATTTCATATTTTGTAAAAGCACACTCAGCACGCGAAATCCCAGTGACGATACTATTATTTTATTTATTTATTAATAAAGAAAAGATAAAATAATAAGAATAAAACTAACAATGGGATATTTTCACAAACTACGGATACAGTTAAAAATGTGTAGAAGATTTAAAGTCCATATTTCTGATTCTAATAATCGCACTAAAAATACATAAATTGAATATTTTCATTCACAACTACTAATTTTTAAAACGATCTAAAACCGCACACTCCGAAACAGTTCGAACTGACTAAAACATCATTATGATGTAGATAACGCCACTGGTTTGTAAGTAAGATGGTAAAAAAGTGATGGCAACAACGCCGTATTCACGAACAAAAATGAGATTTTGGCGGCATATCAAAAATTGCACATTTTAAATCGCTATAAAAAATTTATTCGTACATAAAAATGGAGTGTTTACCATAATTTTTGTAGACAAATCAAATTGATTTTCTGGTAATTAACTTTTTTGACTTATGTCACTCTTCTTGCAAACTGACGATATATTCCTACAATCTCATACATGACTTGATTCACTCTGTTTATATGGCAATATCAAATTTTAAATTGAAATAATAAATTACAATACAGCCTTATTTACGAGTACAATGCTTACTTTTGAAAAATATAAAGATTGTTCTTCAATCAACTATTATTTTCTAGTTTGATCTCTATCTCGATCTTTGGGGATGCTGTGTGGAGGGTCTTTTTCATGAAAAGGAGTCCAATTTAGTACTGGGCGGTTGACGATAATTCCATGAAGGCACTTGACTTAACTATTCTCAGATCAATAAATTTCTAACTAACCATCACGCTGTTTCTCCATAAGGGTAGGCAAAGAGGATGAACCGTCAAACAACTCGGTCTTGACACACACTCCTTGCTTTAATCACATTCATATATTGTCACATACATTCTCTTGTTATTCTGACTCCCTGATTCAATTATTTGGTTTACTTGATCGTGCCATGCATCCCGCATCCTCGGGCATCCCCGGTTTCTTTCATTCATATTTGCGTTATATATTCTCATAAAACTCCCTTCTTCGTTCGTCTGCTCTACATGCCTAAACCATCTAAGCATCCCTTTCTTAATCTCACTCATTACGCTCACATCAGCCTTGCATTCTTTACGAATCTTTGATTAATTTTTAGTTAGTGCCAACCGCAATCGATTCTCTATTTAAGAAAATTTCCTGCATTCACCCTTCTTTCAATATCCCTATCATCCTTTCCATCTCTCGTAAACATACTTCCCAAATACACAAACTCATCGACCTGCTCCAAGTATTCATCAATCACAACTATATTGCACACTGTTTTCATACTCTCTTTCAAATACCATGACTTTAGACTTACTTAGATTCCATCATTAGCTCATTCTTCGTACATACTTCGTTCATCCTAGATACGAGTTATCAATGCTAATATTGGTTTGGGCATCTAGAGCGAATGAACAAAGAAAGGAGTGTAAGGAGAATATATAACGCAAATGTGAATTAACGAAGAAGCCGGGGACGTCCGAGGAAGACATGGGACGATCAAGTGAATCAAATACTTGAGTCGGGCCATGTCAGAAGTCGGAATAACAGAAGTGAATGTATGAGACGTGATGGTCAGTTAATTAGACAAATTACATTCCGTTATAACCAGTGGCGGTTTTCTCTAAAGAGCGATTGTGCAGTGAACTCCCATTAAAAATTAGAGAAAATAAGACTAACTTGCATTGTATAATAAGCACTTTATAAACAGCTTGCTGTTAAAATTCCATGTTTGATGTTTGGTCGAGGAGCAAAAGTGATATTCCCGTAGGTGCTGCGCTATATGGATTCAGCACATACAAAAAACCAAAACTTCACAATCCCCCTGACGGTGAAATTAAATAACCTAGGCAAACCATGTCAAAGTTTGTGCGCAGCAATAAGGAATGTTTGAAGACACGTGACCTCGGAAATTTGACGAATGTCACCGAGATGGCCCCCTATCAATCACTTTACCATCTGGCTGAACCTTGCACATAAAGATGCAAGTTAAATGTTATTATTTTACTTTCTATAGTTAGTAGTAAATATTTGTTTATAAGTTTTTTTTTATTCTTGTTCTTGCATTTCTCTAACCATTTGATTTTAATGGCATTTGTAAATAAATCTACTAGCAAAACAAACAGCTTATACTGCAAACTTTTGTTTTTGTATTCAAAATTCAATCCTTTTGTAGATAAACCGTTATATTCCTAAATTAAGAAAGTTTTGACAAATGCCGTATTGTCTCAAGTCGCTAGTGTTATTACAGTACCCCTCCCACCAACTTCATTTAAATGACGCAACTGCGGCTGTATTTGACGATTCGCCGAAGGACAACAGCAGAAAGTATATTTTGATGAAATATAATATCTTCTTTTGAATTTCTGATTGAACCCCCAGTCAAAAACCAGCTAATGATAGATTTACTTGATGCTTGTTGCTACGTATCAGTTATTCAGTATACAGATATCCAAAATAAACGTCTAGTCAGAAGGTGCATAACCAAAAGACCATTTCAAATTACGCACAACATCGTTCACTGAGTGTAAGCTGTTAACCCTTTTTATTTATCTAGCGCCAATACTATATATCCACAAATTTAAGAAATGCACACGTAAATTGCATAGCTAGGCTAGCCGGTTAGTGCTTACTTAAAGTCACTTACAGAATAAGTAAAAAAAAATCAAATATCGGTGCGCAAATGCATCCACAGCCCGCAATGCTGTAAATAACTAAATGCATAACAAAAAAAAATTATTTCTATTAAAAACTTCTTACGCTTTTTAAGGTCATTTTATAAATAGTCTCCAGTCCTAAAAATTATAAATATTTCAAATAAATACCAACCCTTCTTGTGCCACCAATCTTCTAATAAATGTAACATCAATAGAAAAGGAGGATAAAATAGCAAGTGTAAAAATCATATCATCTCTAAGCTTAAATTTTCTAATAAAACTGTGTTCATCTGAAGCGACCTGTCAGTACATAATTCGATAGAGAATAGGAAGTAATATTTGTACAGCGCCCTTGAGGTGATTTTTCACAAAAACAGTGCTATACAAATCATCCAATTATTATTAATACTGATAAAAACAATAGATACATAGCCAGTTGATAAATATTATAATATCAGTATTATATTCCAACTGTTGACACTATTTTTTTTCAATAACGTTTGACGTTTCCAGCACTTAGCCATTATTTTCAACAGCTAGTTATAATTTGATACGGCACTAGTGCGCTTGCGTCTAGGAGAGACCCAAGTTGTAGGTGGGATGAAACACAGATACCAACAAATCATCTAACAGTTGAACTGTTCACACAATCCTGTTTAAATGTAACAACGCCAGGACTGAGCATTACAAACACTCGCTTATACCTAGATTACATGAAGTTAGTGATAGATATGCAGATTTGGTGGATCTATTTAACTGCACGGAATGTAAGTACGAGAAGGCTATACTATTATATCTTTACAATCAATATTAATTTATCTTAAGTTTACTATATGTTTTATATGTATGGATATCTCTTACTTTTATATCCTTCATGAACTTTCATTCCTTACTAGCTGATGTGTACCCGGCCTTGCTCAGGTTTATATAAAGTTATGATGTGAATTCTTCCTTGTCATTAGGGCGCCATAATTGATTTGACAACAAAAGTAACTCTCCCTAAACAAAGAAACTATTTGAAAATATTATTTCATTCCAAACGTTTATTTTTTCAAAACATATCTAAATAATAGAGTTCTTATATAGATACCTACATTTTGTAAATACTCTACCCAAAAAAACCTTCTTCTTTTGACTATGCAATCTGTAGTTAACCAGAGTGTTATATCTATGGGCTAACCTAAATAAAACATGGCTGTTCAATGTTTTTCATACTAATTTTAAAACGTTATAGCAACAGTTTTACATATTGGATTTCATTCAAACTATTCTCTAAACCTTCCCAGCACTAATAAGAACAAACTGTGCTATTTTCAGCGAAACCGGTCCAGTGATTTTCTAGAACATCGAGGACAAAGAAACAAACAAACTTCCATTGATTTTTATATACATTTGTATGTAGATATACTCTCTGATGTCATTTTACGAACTAATGCCACATTCAATAGTTACTTTTTTTTTATTATTTGTATTATATTCTTATGCTTGTATTTTACTGTGATATGCAATTATTATTTATTGTATATTTATACCGATGATATTAAATAAGTAAATCAATAAGTCATAGAAGCGACCCGTTCTCATGTGACAAATGTCAACCATGTACCGGTGCCAAAGGAATTAATCACACAAGTTCCTCGGAGCATCTTCCATTGAAATACCGGTAAAACAAGGACAGCAATCCCATCTGATGTCTGTGCTCCAAGGACTGTAACCCGTTTATTAAGACAGGGAATCTATCTACGGACTGCCTGTTTCGGCAGAGTCGAGGATTTTATCAGTAATTTTGTGGCTCCAAACCACAAGTGGCTGCCAAATTCAACATTGCGACGCACTATGCATGTATCCATAAACTTATTAGTTATCTTCTTTACTTTATAACCTATTTTTTACATAAAGATTTCTGACGTAGCGATTAGTGGCCAACCTCATTGGGAGTTCAATTAGAGATTAAAAAAAAAAAAAAAGAAAAAAAAACTCCCTCATCTATAAATCCTTCCATATTACGTATATTTTTTCCTAGATCTAAAGGAATTTCATCATATCACTGCACCAGAGATTAGCGACCTAGCAACAAGATACAATTTGGCGATTCATTAAAGCGTCTGTTGATAGTGAATATAATATTGTAGGTCATAAAATATATGGGAATTACCTGAGGATGACATTCATGGTTGTCAAAAGTCGAAGTATGATACTGATAAAAATGACAGGATGGATGGTTGGCACAGAGCGCACGTCCCAGATAGACCATGAGGTCCTGGGTTCCAATCCCAGCTGCTGCCGTTATCTTTTTCTTTTCTGTGTATTTTCGGTTTCATGTTTCGATTTAGGAGTTGTTAATAATACCTTAAATGATTAAAAATTATAAAAAATGTTTTAAATACGAAAATCACAACTTATGCTTCTAAAAAATTCCTATTGTTTGCATCCTTCCACGGTTAGCCTTTCTTAGAAAAGAAAATCCCATAGGTGCTGAATTCATATTGCACATATGGGATTCATTTCGGACTTGCTCTCGGGCAGTATTAATACGGACCGGTGAATTTTTTAAAGCGATATTTGAACGAATAAAATTACAATACAAGTTTGTCTTATTTTCTAAATGCGCATTAGAGAAAACTCCCACTAGATTTAAAAAAATATTACATGTATTGAAACAAAAACAAAGCATGAATTAATAAAAAGTTAGTGGGCCATTGCCACAGTGTAAAAAGTTGAGAACACGAGGCCATAGCAGTTCTGACAATTTATAATTCATTGCAAAAAGTTCACATTCAGTCCAAATTACAAAAATAATAATTTTCCACAATGGCAGAGCAGCTAAGAAGCAGAGGTCGCGGGTTCAAATCATGGAATCTGGAAATAACTTTAATATAATTTAATCATTGAAGAAGATAATATTAACCTTTCCCTTACGGTACTAAAATAAAAACAGGCATTCCAGTGTTGGGTTGTCAGTACACGATAAAAAATTAGCGATTTTAAATTGGAAAAATAAGAACATTCATAGCTAATCCCCTTAATTAATCATAATTGAAGTTAAAAATTATAATAATTGAAATTTATTTGCTGAAAACATTAAAAAAACCATCTGGCAACACTCACGGAACGGGAATAGGTCCACTCTGGTTGCAAGCCCGAGAGCTACTGCCGACTTCGAACATTGAGCTCCTTGCGCTTCCACAGTGTAGTATGCAAGAGTGAGATGCGAATACAGTATCGCGCTTCCCGCACATTCTTCACGTATCGTCGAGACCCAAGGTCGAGGCACTCACAGCGCTATTTATACCCGAATTTGTTCACAAAATACCCCCGAGGTACCCGATAAATTCTGATTATTATTAATATTATTTTTTAAATAAACGCGTAAATATATTATAGAGGAATACCTAAAATATTAACCTAGTATTTATTATATTTATAGAGATATTAATGGTTATTAGAAGCAAAGTGTAGAAGATACCCATCATAGGGAAGGGAGGGTTAACCAGCCCTAAATGAAACACAAAACTGAAAAAACAATAGAATTATCAGTCGCATCTGGGAATCGAACCCGGGATCTTACCGGAACAACCGCTCTATCAACTTAGCTAATGAGACCAGTTTACTTTACGCCATCTTCATTGATACCATACCTCAACTTCAAAACTTGTCAATATTATCCTCCATCAAATCCCATATTATTGGCTATGTTCATGATGATTACAAAGTTCTACTCGAATATATTTGCAATCTAGATAGTGTCTCCGATATATCTATCCGAATTTCATGTTTTCGTGTTTCATTTAGGATCGGTAAATATTATCTTCTTCGATTAAATATTACAATGAGATTTATAAACTTCAATAAGTTATTAAAATTAATTTAATTGTTATGTCATATTTAATTAACATAAAATAATATACACATTATTTTAAATGAAAAAAATGTGAAATAACACAAATTAATCAAATAAAATTTACTTGTGCATGCCGGGATTTGAACCTGCGACCTCCGGATTTGTAGCCGAGAATCGTAACCACTCAACCACGGAGGCCGTCAAATTATTATTTATTATTATAATACTTATTATAGTCTAATTGGGTCCATAATTTTTTTTATTAAGAACCTAACAATCGAAATTCTAAAAATTTTAATTGCAAAAGTCATGACATAGTTCATCAATCATTTCCCAATTTCAACCATTATTGGTTTATTGGCACTATTTGTACAGGCTGTAATATAAAATAAAAATAAAAAAAAAACACTTGATAAAATTATTACAAGGTTAATCTATCTAGTCCAACTATTGGGTGTTGAAATAATGTCATAACAGAAAGTGTTTGAAATGAAATGAGATAAGACACTTTAAACTCAGGTGACTACCTGACAACAAAATTGTTTTGAGATATTTTTTTATGTGATTACTGCACAAGAGTTCAAGTTGCCTGGAGCCAGTGGGACTTTGGCACGCTCAATTTGAAGGAGAGATGGGTAGGAGGAAGGTTGAGAATTTGTGCTATTCGAAATTCGACCAGTAGGCATATTCTGGTTCTTTTTAAGGAATATTCCTTATTATTTTCCTTAGGCTCTTAAAAACTTCTTGCGTAAATGCGGAATTCTAGAGAGACAAAAAAATCGTAATCAGATTGTTGTGAGATTATTTGAAAAAACAAATTGATGAAATATCTTCAAATGACTCTAGGTTTTGAGCCAAAACTTTTTAAAACAATTACATTATATGATAATGCATATTAATACATTTTTATTTCAATATCAAAATGGGCCAAATAAGGCCTTTTTTTTTTAATTTGAGACAACTGCGTTAGCTATGATAGTTTCTATACATATATATATAAAAATGAATGTTTGTCTACGATTTTCTCGAAAATTACTAGATCGGTTTTCTTAAAATAGCACAATTTGTTCTTATTAGTGCCGGGAAGGTTTAGAGAGTAGTTTGAATGAAATCCAATATGTAAAACTGTTGCTATAACGTTTTAAAATTAGTATGAAAAACATTAAACCCGCCATGTTGTATTGAGGTCCACTCTGGTTAGCCACAGAGTACATATTCAAAAGAAGAAGGCTTGTTTGGATAGAATATTTTCAAAGTGGAAAACACAAGGAGGTACCAACTTAAGAACTTTATTATTTAGATTTATTTTGAAAAAATGAATGTTTGGAATGAAATTAATTTTTCAAATGAATGTTTCTTTGCTTCATTGTTTAAAAATAGTAATAGTCGTAATTTCACTGTTAAATTAATTATGGCACCCAAACGACAAACAAGAATTCACAACTTAAAATATATCCTTAAGCAAGGCCGGGTACACATCAGCTAGTGGAAAATATTATTTTGATTTTTTAATATATTATTTTTTTTTTTTAAGTTACCACTTTCCACATAGAAGTTGTCATAGCGAACATAATTGCATTCAAGTTTAGAACAAAGTGTAAATGGTCATTAGGTACCTTTTGATATTGGGGTACTCAAATAGGAAGAATTGCATTTTGTAAAAAGGTACCTACCTCACTAGATGATAACCTTTTTGTTCTGTCACTACTTCTAAAGGTAACATTTGCCACCGTGGTATATCTATGCCCGCCGTTGTGAAGAATTATAATTCTTACAAATACAAATCAAACAATTATCAGATAACTCCAACAGTAATTACAAGTTTTAATTTGGTAAATATTTATAGTTGGGACTCGGTAGAAAAACTCATCATTTTAACCGCCCATCCTTCGGGTTATTATTCAAAAAGTAGGTAAGAAACATCGGTGTTTTTTCATTAGATTTTGAAATAACAATACCACCGACTAGCGACGTAACTTGTATGGGATAAATGAAAATACCCGAACACATCCGTTAGCTTCGGCTGACCTCGAAATACTAAACGAGATGACGTAGGAACAAACTTGACGTATACAAATGTTTTGTGGGTTTCGGGTATAGTTTTTTTATAACTGAACATACAGGATACGGCTTGTTGCATTCGGGCGATAATATAGCAGCCGTATCACGTAAGTTCGTATGGGTAGGGCGGTTAAAAAAATAAGTATTTTTAAATATATAAAAAAAATAATAATATTTGCATTTGCGCAAAAAAAAGAATGGGTTATTAGGTTCTTAGTTTGGGTTTTTTCTTTCATATAAAGCCTAAACTAAGAACCTAACAAGCTATATTTAAAATATACATTTTATACAGCTGGCACTTCTGACAAATGTCATATCATATTAACAACAAAGATGGCGTCAATTCTCCTTCAATATATCCGAATTTTATATAAAGAAAGTAAAAAATAAAGTGCATTAATTTGTATTTCCGCATACGCAAATATTTTATATTTATTTTTATGAATCTAAAAGTATATTTCTTTTTTTTTAAATTATGAGTTTTTCAACTGAATCCCAACTGGAAATATTTACCCCTATAGAAATATTATGTCAGGTCTTTTTGAAATAATACTAAAATTAAAATGCATCATGTATATTTTATATGCGCTTATTGTTGCATTCCTATTATCATTTTTATCTATCCCTACGGCACCATTCACTGTCGCTGCATGGTGCTGCTCCCCAACTCAAACACGAGAAATATTTCTCCATTGAGTAGGGTAGGTTTGTTAGATACATGTATATAAAGTGCACTTGAGGTGAACCTCCACAAAACTGCGCTATAGAAATATACTCTTATTATGTATACTTTTTTGTAATTAGCTTTTAAGATATATTTGTACTTTAAATCTTATATGTCAAACAAACAAACAAAATAAGGTATTACTTCGATATTCCGCCTCAGTAGAAAAACACATAATTTAAAAGAAAGATATATACTGTTAGGATCATAAAAATAAATAAAAAATAATTTTTTTTTTTGAAGAAAATTTCTTCTGTAAGGGTTTCACTTTGTGATGTCATTATTTTAATCAAAATTAAATAACTTAGTTTACATCACTTTATTTATATACAATAAACATGTTTCACGAACAATGTTCACATCAGGATTAGTTGTATACTAAACTTAAAAATCAAATATAGATCACATATTGTTGGAAAGGGTGGAAGGAAGGGGAATGGGTAAGAGTGGGGGAAGGTTATTACAATTAGGGATTTCAAAGACATTAGCAGGGATTTCAAAGTCATTAGCAGGGAAAGACCGGTTTTCCCATTCCTTCTACCCTTTCCAACAATATGTGATCTATATTTGATTTTTAAGTTTAGTATACAACTAATCCTGATGATGTGAACATTGTTCATGAAACATGTTGATTGTATATAAATAAAGTGATGTAAACTAAGTTATTTATTCTTTTGATTAAAAAATAATTGCATGTGCGGAGGTCCAAAAAAATTCACTTCATTTTTTACTTTACGTAAATCAAAATACGTAAATATATAAGGGGATCGACGCCATCTTTAATGTTGTTAGTATGATATGACACTTGTCGGAAGCGCCAACTGTAAAATCATCTTATTATTTAACCCAACCTAATAACCTAAGAACCTATGCCACTTGTAGATTTGTGGTTTGGGTTTCCGACGACGGCCGGGGCGAATCTAACAATTGCATTTTTTTGGACCTCCGCATGTGCAATTATTTTTTATTTATTTTTATGAACCCGACAGTATATTTCTTTTTTTTTTAATTATGTGTTTTTCTACTGAGGCGGAGTATCGAAGAATTACCAAAAATAACTTTCCCGAGTTTGTCAATCGTCTCATTTAAACTGATCATATTTTTAATAAGGTTACAGGTGTTCAAATTCTTCAGCGTAATAATAAAGCCAAAAATTATATAATTTAAAAGCACTTTATTCTAGTACATTGAATAACCAAGTAAATTTATTTTTTCAGTGAATCGCTCGGTTCCTCCTGAAAAACCCCTAATTATCCCTTCCCCTTTAGTCGCCTTGAACTCCAACACCTAAATATTCATGTATGTCTGTCATTATTTCGTATATTATGTTAGTTTTAATATAGTCCCTGACGAAGGAAGGGTACTTCCGAAACCGGTCGATCATTATATTAAATTGAAGTGGTTGAAAACTAATTTATGTATTTATACTATAATTGTGGCGAGGTACAAAGTAAACGCTTTTTGCGAATACAAAATATTTAAAACCTGGCTATTCAGATCTGGGCACTAAACAAGGCTAAATTAGTTTGAATTTGATGATAACTGAGGGCGTTGGATGGGTGACAGCAAAATTAGTGACATTGAAGAGGCTTCTGTCTAAAACCTGGACAACTTCTGTCGTGAATAAGTTTTATATGTAATAATGTGTTTTTTCGTAGGATAATATGCTAAATATGTTGCAAAGCTTACCTCTGTGAGAGTCTGCTCCAGTTCTGATGCGCTAGTGCCGCTCTGAAGCAGCGGATTAATTACCGTGTTATTTACTTTCGGTCCGACCGTATTCACAAACTCATATTCGTCGCTGGTCGTCAAGGATTCATTCGATTTGATGCTGGAACTGTCCTCCATTCCGCAGCCTTGGAAAACAAACAAAAAACACAACACGTTACCATCGAATATTACGTCAAAACAATCGATATTATTTTTCACGCGTCGCAGAAATCCGTGCGAGGATTATCACGAAATATTTCGCAATCCGATGAATTAGACTACCTACCAATTTAGCAATATGTCTCTCGACGTTTTAATTTGTCTTTTGGGGAGATCTGACGGGCCATCGTTGCGTGTTTACATTATTATGGATAAATAATCCAGACGTGTAGGGAAACGTCAAACTACCTAAATGTCACGAAAATTGCTTTGATTTTTTTTTCACAATGGCGACCTTATGGCTGATGGAATGAATTCACCGTCTTACCTCTACGTAGTACCTACCGCAGATTTTATTGTACGATATTTTTTTATCTACGGTTCGTCATAATAATATAGACAAAAATGGATCATAAATCGTTAAATGGTCTTAAAATAAATTTTATAAAGTAAATTTTGGCTATAAATGAATTGAAAGTTACTTTGTAATCAACACTTTATTAATATATACATATCAACATGTTTCGAAAGCGATGCTTTCCTCGTCAGGAATATACAGAATACTAAATTATAATAATAAATCATTTACACTTCACCTTATTATTTTTCAGTTTACTGTATATTCCTGATAAGGAAAGTATCGCTTTCGAATCATGTTGATATGTCATGTACGAGGTTTGTTCAAAAGAAAAGGTGAATTTCGAATTTTTTCGAAAAATATTTATTTATTCATCATTCATCAATATCCACTTTCTCCCCTTCAAAGTAATCCCCCTCAGATATAATGCACTTATGCCAGCGCTTCTTCCAATCCTCGAAGCACTTCTGAAATGCACTTTTCGGTATGGCCATCAGCTCGTTCTCAATTTTGCACATTCTAATCTGATACACTCGGTCAGAGACATTTAGTTTGTTCAAATTAGTGATTCATTCATTCATCAGACATTCTAATCTGATACACTCGGTCAGAGACATCTAGTTTGTTCAAATTAGTGATACCAACGGCAAATGCTCTTTTCAGTTGGAGGTTTAATATTAAAATGGAGACGAAAGGTACGCTGCACTACAGTTGCCGACTTAGTTTTACAGAACTCACTAACACAGAAAACCTTATGCTGCATAGTAGTCATTTTACTCATAGCTGACGCGAGCACTCTAGTGGTCATTTGCGCAACTAAGAGCGATCTAGCGGTGAGATTCAAATCTTTCAGACCTCCTATTTCAATTGCCACGTAGATCATTCACATATTACCCATAATTCAGGAAATATAGCAGTACAAAATTGAGTACTTCATTCTGAATAACCCTTTATGATGAACATTTCTATTTTGTTATACGAGGTGTATTCAAAGGAAAAGGTGAATTTCGAATTTTTTCAAAAAGTATTTATTTATTCATCAATATCCATTTTCTTCCCTTCAAAGTAATCTCCCTCAAATATAATGCACTTATGCCAGCGCTTCTTCCAATCCTCGAAGCACTTCTGGAATGCGCTTTTCGGTATGGCCATCAGCTCGTTCTTCGATTCTGACTTTATCTCATCAATTGTGGCAAAACGATATCCTTTCATTGGTCTCTTCAGTTTCGGGAATAGGAAAAAGTCGCAGGGAGCCAAATCTGGTGAATACAGTGGTTGAGGCATGATTACGGTGTTGTTTTTGGACAAATAATCACGAACAAGCATCGATGTGTGAGCTGGTGCATTATCGTGATGCAAAATCCATTATTTGTTTTTCCACAATTCCAATCGTTTGAGCCGTATTGCTTCACGCAAACGTTGCATAACTTCCTTGTAGTATTCCTTATTAACTGTACAACCTGTTGGCAAGAACTCATGATGCACCACGCCGTAATCATAGAAAACAATGTGCAAAACCTTCACATTTTATTTTATATTATTATATTATATACGCCCTATATGGGCTTTTACATATTTACTTACTTATAATAGTCACACGGGTGCAAAACACATTACAGTATTTATTTATTTTTTAAACGCTCATAGGGCTTTTTTATACAGATAAATAATTTTAAAATCACATATGAAAAATGAAAAATTTGATCAAACGTGGCGTGCTTTTTTCGGTCTTGGTTCTTCTGGCCGCTTCCATTGGGATGATTGGGCCTTGGTTTCGACGTCATAACCATATACCCACGTTTCATCAGCAGTTATGACCCTTTTGAGCAAATCTGGATCGTCGTTGACGTCATTCAACAACTCCCGAGCGATACTTATGCGACGTTACTTTTGCTCAAAATTTATCAATTTCGGAACAAACTTCGCTGCCACATGTTTCATGCCCAAAACATCCGAGAAAATTGCATGGCATGAGCCGATTGATATGCCAATATCCTCTGCAACTTCCCTAGTAGTGATTCGACGCTTTTCCAAAACCATTTTATTCACTGTTTCGATGTTTTCTTCGTTTGTTGACGTGGTTGCAACTCCAGGACGCTCATCTTCATTAACATCTTCTCGGCTTTCTGTAAAGCGCTTGTACCACTTATAAACACTTTTTTGGGACAAAGTAGACTCGCCGAATGCCACAGTCTACATTTTAAGTGCGTTGGAGCACTTTATTCCATTTTTAACACAAAATTTAATACATATTCTTTGATCCATTTTTTTCAAAAGTAAAAAATCGAAGAACACACAAAAACGTGACTAACCTTTCCAATTGTCAAAAAAAAAACCACTAATCCAAAATGACTGTTAAAGCTAACATATGTGTACCAACATAACAACAAAAAAAACCGATAATCGAATGTACACAGCCCGCGAAAATTCTAAATTCACCTTTTCTTGTGAACACACCTCGTATATGTAAATTATGGATTTGCTGTTAATTTACCCAAAAAAAATTTTTTTTTAATAACTCAATTGGGGATGCCATAGTCATACTGGCCCCAGACGATTGAATCTCTTGTACGGTACTCACAAAAAAAAATGGCAGCACGGATCATGAACTTAAGTTGAGAGGAAAAATGATGAAGCTCTAAAAAAACAATATGGTTCAAGAAAATATTAATCACATCAATATTCTGTGTTCAAAGGAAAGGGTGAAAGGAATTGATTCTACATCATATTCTAAGGAAATAAAATTTTTGGATGTCTTATTTTTTAACATTTAGCGAAATAATTTTAAAATTTACGTCAAGACAATACTATTATTTTAAATGATTAAACTAATGTTTACAAGACAAGATTTTTTTATGCATAGCACAAATATTAAACAAATTATTATAAGCAATAATTATTACCTGAAAAATCATACAAATTGAATAATCTTCCGAGAAAAAATACATGCTGCCGGACAGATTTTTCTCGGAAGATTATTCAATTTGTATGATTTTTCAGGTAATAATTATTGCTTATAATAAGACAATACTATTCGACTGTCCTGTCCCGGTAATTGTTGTCATTAAATCGCCCAATATTATCTCCTTGGGGAGCTGGTTATATCGAACGGGTCGTGGGGAGAATCTAGGATGCTACTTTGAGAGATCATCTTCCATTGTTCCCACGATCCAGTCGACATGCACTCCTAGATGTCACACCCAACCAGGTAGCTCGAGCGAAATAGTTGGACGGATAACAAACAGCACAATATTTACGGGACACTGCGAGACGTTTGTCCCTATTCCCCTGGCCTTGCAAGTTTCCGATTCCTTTAAGTTGAGTAGACACGCGTGCCAATCAGAACGCCCCCGTTCTGGGTCAACTCAGCGCTGGTGCAGAGTATTTGTGCAATGTTTAGATAAGATTGGCAGAGTTCAGCCAATGATATAGAAAGGTAGGCCGAACTCCCTTTAGCGTAAGTAATTAGGAAACAATGTAAGTTTAGATTTAGGAAAGATATGAGAAATTCCCCTGAACATTGTTGGACTTGGACCCATTGATTTCTTGTAATATTTATTTAGTTGTTTTAACAAACATGCTGGAAGGAGGTAGTTTTGATCGGAGGGTAGAGTGTAGAGAGAGGCATCTCATAAATATTTGTTATCAACTGATGAGATCGCAGTGGATAACACAATATGCGACCATTCGCCAATCACAAAAGGGCAGCCCTGATACGATACCTGCCATCATGCCGCGAACGGCTAGATGTTTAGGTAAAAATGAGGGTTTACAGTCATTTACAAACCACTCGCGTTTCATCTCCTGCCAGCCACTCTTCTTGAATTTACGCTTTGACCCACTGCTTCCTGCCTGCTCTACCTTGAATATTGTTTGACTTCTGCTACACCCTAAACCATTACCCCTTCTTGCCATTAGGTACTTGACCTGGCAGAGTTCACCAATTGACAAAAGTTGTCCACAAAAATTCCTTCCCCCTAACAACGGGATTGCATTCTCACGGCTACTGGCATAGGCCCACTACCGAAGCAACAGACAAGTAGCAGCTACCACGACATGACCAGCCCCCCTATTTTACACTTTATATACCGAACCGATATGTCTTCTGGTTCCAAAAATAACTACCAACCGTAAACGTCCTCTTCTTTTAATTTTAGGCTACATGTTGTGTATTTTACTGGCCGTATAATAAGGTGTCACATACAATTTTATTTAAATTGCTGGGGAATATTTGCAAACGAAACAATTTATTAAAAACATTTTTATTATACAAGAGTATTTTACAAGAAATAAACTCAACATTGGAATAGATCCGCACCTCACATCACCTTCCTCTTACTCTTCCTACTTCAATGCATTGGAACATTCATAACAATCAATCGAAGAGTTTTTATTAACACACTAACAGACATTCACATTCTAATACTCACACATTGTGTTGTAACTTTGACACTAATTTAAAAGTGGGTATATAATGCGTTCATCTTAATTATAATTACATGAATCGGTTTGCTGTGGTATAAAAAAAACACCTATGAAACAGATAGTATATATAAAATAGAAAAGAATCCATACGGATAGAGAATTGAAAGCATGTTTAATTTTTTTGGGGGAGGTATGCGATGTGGAGAGGGTAATATCGCATTCGACAGCCGAATAATATTCACATACTAACCCTGCCAAACATCATGATGCGACAGTTGCATTCAAATTTCAAACAGAACACATCGTAGAAGAATGTCCCCTTCACCAGTTTTCCTTATCTGTGCTGAACCAAGTGACTCCCGATGCCGTCGACTGGATGAATAACCTCAGCATCCCACTTTGACCTCCCCCATACGAATTACAAGAAGATTAAATGTTCTAAACAATTACTTGTAAATAGAAAATTTTTAAAAATTACAACACTAAAAATGCACGTCAATATTATTAAAAAGCCTGCTAAAATTTCTGAATAAAGAGTTATGTATGCAGAATTATTTTAATCTAATATTGTTACAATTGTACGCTAGTCCATTCAAACACATTTTTATATATGTACCATCTATTCCAGTAACTGGGAAAAACATCTCTATGTGAACGAATCAAGAGCCAATGTATTCATTATTGTATCATTGCCCAATATAACCCTTCTGCGACCCTAGCACGGTAGATCGATAAAACCCTATATCAATATGATATCGATTTAATCCGACATCTATGGTCATCAGGTGTCGTTAGGCGGTATGTGCGAGCATGGTCGGCAATTGATATAAAATATTTCGTTAAGCTTCGGTTAACTGTCAATAATTTCATTCATTATACAAAATTATTGGCTTATTAATGAACAGAAGCAGACTAACGAAGCTCGTAGAATTGAAAGACTTTGAATATGCGATCAATTGAATCCGTTCAAGCTTGGAGAAACGGAATTCAGGCAGTTGTTCAGAATATCAGGAGTTATGGCTAAAGATCTCATTGAACAATTATTTCCTTTTTTAATGCAAAAATTGTATTTAATATTATTATGATATCTATAATAAACATTCATTCGACATTGTCAAATTTTTTGTATGTAAGTTTGGCGTTTAGGAATCTCTATCCATAGACAATACCCGCCAGGGTTGATATCGTAGGGCAATTTCTAATTTTTTCATTCTGTCAATATTGAATTGGCTATCGACAAGCCTAACGAGCGCAACCGTGCTCGAGAAATTGATATAAAATCATCATCAGTTAAGCCTATTGATCCGATATTGTGAAGTTATCGACTTGACCGTGCTAGGGTTCCTGAAATGAGGTTGTCCCCACCAGAAATGAGGTGTAAACACAAATACGCATCATCTTTCAGACGATAATATCCATAAGCAATCCCCAAACATTTATTCCAAGACAAGTTTTACCACATTCAAATATTTCAATGTTGAGTTAACATTTTTATTTTCTTCTCAATCATTTTATATTATGTAATAATAATGTAACGTAATGTGACAAAACATGATTTTCTGTGGTTTTTACAATTTCAAAAGAAAACATTAATCAAATTTATTATAATTTAATGGTAATAAAAAAAAGTTGTTAGTTTAGCCATTGCATCCAGAGTTGATGGAAACAGTGTACTTACGCAGATGCACTTTTTATTCTACTTGATAAAAATTCCAGTAAAAATGAAATAAAGTAATTTTTTTAACAATAAAAATAACAATGGTAAACTTTCCGAATATTCAAATTCAATCAACAATAAATACGTTTCGCAAGGTCATCACTGTCGGAAGTGAAATATGCACCAATACACACAATCTTAATTTTGTGTAGTTCGCATCAACTCTAATAGTGCAACCTATAAAAAGGGAAAAGTAAAAATAAAAAAATAAACACATTTTCGAATTTCTTTCTTTCTAATGGCAACATTGTTTTTTTTGTCTATGAATACAATTTTTTAAAAAGTTATCTGTGGTAGTTTGAAAAATGAATTTAATGTCACTTTTCTATGACTTTACGGTTGGAATTGATAAAAATGTGATGTATTTATTGAATGTTTAAGAAAATTTTCCATGTAGAACACATGATGGAGTGTATTGATGACTTTTCTAGTAGTTGGAGGCAATTCTGAAGTGTTTCTGCAGTTTGTTGGCCTTTATTCCCAGTTGTGAGGACCATTTGGCCTGGACTCGCTGCATGTAGTGGATGTCTCTTGCTTTCCTGTAACACAAGATAAAGAATTTATTAGATGTGGATGTTTTTCTTCTTTTTAAAAAACGAGAAACAAACTGTTATTTGTGAAGGCCAAATGTTTGTCTAAGTTGATGGAAAAAAACGGAAAATCGGAGAACTTCTATTGGAGGATGAAGTGCTGTTTGCCGAACGCGTTTGGAAAAGTTCAGGTGTGTCGAGTAAGCAGATTACTGTTTGACTGGACCAAGACGGAACCGGTCGCGAAACAGGTATCTGCTTGCTTAAAACCCAAGCGCGTTCGGAAATCTATAATGATTTAAAATGTTCTATTTTTGATTTGCCGTCAAAACGACATGTTCATTTTTGTTCTTGAATATGGAGTTGTTGAAATCACGCCGACCAATGTCAGTTACAGCCCTCTTACCAGCCAGTGGCGTTATCTACATCATGACTCTTTAGCCAGTTAGAACTGTTTCGTAATGTGCACTTTTAGATCATTTTAAAAATCAATAGTTATGAATGAAAATATTTAAATAATTACACATTTATAGTGCAATGATCAGAATTAGAAATTTAAACTGAAAATCTTCCACACACTTTTAACGATAAGTATCCATATGTTCACTACAGTAAACAATTATTGATCGCCTACTTAGATTTCTAATTGCGTGTGATTATGTGCATCTCCTTTGCCCCCTTCCTCACTTTTTTCCTTCCGCTTTAGTCGTAATCGAACCGCCGCTAATCCTTGACCTCGTCACCGCAAATTGGTCTCAAATTGGACAATAAAAACGCTACAACTCGCGACAAGTGAATTACCTACACGTAAATTATCTACAGTGAATGGTGAATTGGCGAGTCCCTTTCTTGCCATTACATGTTTTTGTAGTAAATATTTCCAGTTGGGACCAGAGATGTACTTTATTTCAAATAAATTCATTTCAAATAAAAATGGGTATTTTCCATTTTAAATGTTTTTTTTTTGTTTTCACCCATTTCCATTTTCATTTTAAATACTTTTCTCGATGCATTTTCCATTTTAAATGCAGCCTACCAACTTTAGGAATAGACGACAACCGGATGGTCGAACCTTTCGACGCCATTGCTTTTTTAGTATTGGGCCGCCCGCTGGTGTGGAAGACTTTATCCTGGCTATAAGAAATATTTACGTCAGTCAAGTTGCTCCCTGGTAGGAGCCCTGGCAAAATAAGTGATACCATTACAAAAAATATTGATTTACGGGGCCATATCTAATATTAAACTTTCAATAGTAGTTTATATTTCTTAAAAGAAAGACCAAAAGAAAATTCATTAAAAATGACAATATTTAGTTAATAATAGATACATGTATTATATTCCACTTAAATTCATTTTTACAGTGTACTCAACAGTATCTATGATTTGTTTGTACAGTGTACTCATCAGTATCTATGATTTGTTTGTACAGTGTACTCAACAGTATCTATGATTTGTTTGTACAGTGTACTTATCAGTTTCTATGATTTGTTTGTACAGGGGTAGGGGTAGGAGTACAGGTAAGTGTACGGGTAGGGGTAGGGGTAAAGGTAGGATAACACATTGCAACCTCTAAACTTTACTCCAAACCACTCATACCACCGGATACTACAGCTAGTTTAATTATATTTTTAAAGCAAAGAAATAACGCCGAGTAGATCTAACCTGGCGGTGGTCTCGGTTAGCTGTGGCGCCCAGCCCAGCATCCTGTACTGCCGGATGACCCTCTGCAGCTTGTCGGCCTTCTTGTGCACTACTACGGCTCCGGTATGGGAGGTCAGGTTCTGCTTGTAATATCTGCAAATAACATTAACATACATATACTCAATTTATTGGAATAACTTATTGAAGCTTATAAACCCCATTGTAATATTTAATCATTTAAGATAACGATTTTCAAAATGGAAAACACAGGTAGGTTGAAAACACAAAATGTTTGATGAAATAAAATTTTCAAATTAATGTTTCCTTGTTATAGATAGTAATAGTCGTCACAGGGCATTACTTTCGCTCTCAAATCAATTATAACATCCAAACGACAAGCAAGAATCCACAACTTCATAACTTTATTGGAAAAAAAAATCCCAAGCAAGGCCGAGTTCACATAAGCTAATGATAAATAAATTATTTGAAGTGCACAAATCGGAACAAAGAACTTTAATTTGTATAATCTGCATTTGTGAAATGGATTCCTCATCGAGCAGGGAAAGTAATGACGAGCGAATGGTTTTTATTCAAGATTAAAAATAAGATTACAAACGGATAACCTTCCGTTACGTAATAGAAATTTGGTAGTTCTTTTATAAAACTAGCCCTTACTATAGTGAACATATCTCAAAGGGTGTGAAAGGGACAACCGAGTATGAAAGAGATAGCATGACTCATATACGCGAATGAATGGTTGTCTCATCCTTCTTCGTTCTTTAAGACTCACCTTGTAACATTGCGACAATTAATTATACTCTAACCACCGACACTGTGACTTGTCAGTCCACCTCACGAATCCCAGAGTTATTGGACACGACACGGATTATACCGAGGACGTGTAGTCGTCACATTTATCGAGGTAATTACATGGTTTGATTAAAATGAATAGGTCCGCAATATAATGATAAAAAAAAATATATATGATGAGATTTCTGACCTCAGTAAGGAGCGGTGTCCAATGACGGATCCCGAGGGTAGCACCAGTTCATACTCTTCATCATTGAGAGCCGATGAAGGGTCCACGTCTCCCGTGTCCACCTCCATCTCTTCATCACCTTCCTCGTGGTCGGGGTACGATGAACTGGAATCAAAGCAGAAATAATTAATTAAGCATAAAAATTAAATGCAGTGTAGTAGCCGCCGTCTTTAGTAAAGTCCAAGAAATATTTCAAAGCTTTCCGAATCGCTCTCGAATTGTGGCACTGGAATGTTATTCTTAGACATTTTGATATTATATTTTATAACACTGACTTTATACAACATTGCGATGTTTGTTTGACATTTATCCAGTTCATCCTTGTCGCCAATTAATATATCTGTGTTGAGATTTTTTTTTAATTTTTTATGTGATACCACACAAGAGTCCCAGCTGCTCCCAAACCATCTGGAGTCAGTGAGACTATGGCATTCTCAATTGTGGTATATTGTGAGGCTGAAGGAATTGAGGAGGGGAAGGAGATAGGGAAGAGGAAGGTGGGGAATTACCTGGCTATTCAGATCTGGTCACCAAACACGACTAAAGCCATTTCAAGCAAGGTTTCGACTCTGAATGGTGGTCTTTCACCAGGGCGATACTGAACGTATCTACCAATCTGGAAGGTGCCACAAATTTACTATTTATTATTTTTAATTAATAAATTGTGAAATAATACAAATTAATTTTTTTAAATTTGCTTGCGCACTCCGGGGTTTGAACCCGTGACCTCCGGATTAAAAAAAAATTAATAAGAGTAAAATGAGGTGTTTTAAGTGCAGTTGAGTGGTTGCAGTGTTAGTCTGTATTTGGTGTTAATGTATTTTCTATTTCAGATCTCTCTATGTAACGTATCCAGCGTTTTATTTGATTTTTAAATTTATCATTGTTGTTGGTGATTTTTGAAGGAGAGTGGAATTTTGTTGTAGAGTTTAGTACCATAGTATAAGAAGTTTCTTTATCCAAATGTTGTGTTTGTGGTTCCTTGTTGGATGTGTTTTGACTCTGAGATCTGGTATTTTTAATATATGTGATTGTTGTTATTTCGTGTTTTTGTATTTATGAATGTAAAGTAATATTGTTTTAGAATATAACTGTTAATTGACATGTGTTAAGTTTGTTCAAGATTTCGTCAGTGCTAGTTCTACAGTATAATTTTCATGATGACTTTTTGTGTTCTAATGAGTAAATTAAGAATATTATCAATATCCATAATATTTTTCACTGGAGTTCCTCATTATTTTTAGTGTTTAAAAGAAGTTTTTGATTTTGAGCAGCATGTTTCGAGTATCTGCTTAATATATGTATAAAGTTGTTTCATTTCCTACTATTCAAAATAGACGTGAATACAAACCTGTAATCATAGTAATCGGTGTATTCAGCCAGCGCGGTTCCCTCATGCAGCACCTTGCAGTGGCCCTTGTCCCGCATGTGCGCTTGAGCTGCCTCTTGGGAGCGGAAAGCCCGGCCCGTGTCATTGCACCAGAGACACATGTATCCACGGGATATCTGAAAAGAAGCATCCATAAATGATTGCTATTGGTATCTTAAATTATTTATGTCGCTTAACTGACAATCTCCGTGGTTGGGTGGTCACGATCCTTGGCTACGAATCCGGAGGTGGTGGGTTCAAATCCCGGTGTGCGCATGTAAATTTCATCTGATTAAATTGTGTTATTTCACAATTTATTCATTTAACAAATAATATGAAGTATATTTGTGGCACATTCCCGAGTGGTGGGTACTGTCAGTATCGCCTTGGTGAAAAACCACCATTCAGAATCACAAATTTAGATAGTTTAATTGCAAAATTAACAAATAATAATTTTTAAGTCTCCATTTTTTGCTTATAAATTTCCATAAGCAGTCGTCAAAAACCATAAACAAAACAAAAAAACAAATCGGTGGCGCTTAAAATCTCAAAGGCATACCACGCCGATTGCTTAGAAAAACCTACGCATCAGACTGACGGGAAATCTGGGTGTTCGGCCTGCAGGTCGCTGCCTTTACACATACGTTTCAGCGGACATATTGGAACGAAGTGTGGTGAGATCTTGAGTCCGTAGCGTACGTGTGATGTCCGCTATTGTAAACAAATTTCACAGACCGTCCAGGAGGCAGAGCCATCCAAAGCCAACTCTAAAACCTGACTAAATTTGGATGTAATGAAGATCCTTAATTTTAAAAAAAATTATTAGGGTCTTAAAAGGCAGTCATCTGATGATTTCCGAGTCACATTGTCACAGTAAGGTACCTTGGCGCCCAAATACTGCAGAAGCCCCTTGATGTCGGTGCAGTACTCCACATCAGGGATGAAGAAGGAGTGCCCCACGGTCATGTGGGTGAGCGCCTTCACCATGTTCTGGCTGCTGTGTTCGCAGAACAGGCAGTCCGAGGGCTTCAGCAGCGAGGTCTGCTCCTCGCCATCATCGTCTTCCCATTCGTCAGAGTCCACCTGGAATTAATTATACATGAAAGATTTATGTTGATGTTGTCGTTTTAAAATGCTTTAGCAAACAATTGAAGAGTGGGCTGCAATTAGGGAGTGCAGTCCCGCACAATTTTTAAACCCGCTGGATCCGCGCAAGATTTTTTCGAAACCCGCAGGATAGACGGTGGATTGGATTTTCTATATGGAGGAGTATATTATATATTTGTTAATAAAAACATTTTGTTTGCAAATCAGCAAAATTTAAAATAATAAATGTAACCATTTGCTAACCTTCTATTAAATCAATAAGCAAACAAACAAAAAACTTTAGTAGAATCTGTCTTCCTTATTTATATACATATGAGGTTTGTTCAAAAGAAAAGGTGAATTTCGAATTTTTTCGAAAAGTATTTATTTATTCATCAATATCCATTTTATCCACTTCAAAGTAATCCCCCTCAGATATAATGCACTTATGCCAGTGCTTCTTCCAATCCTCGAAGCATTTCTGGAATGCGCTTTTCGGTTTGGCAATCAGCTCATTCTTCGATTCTGACTTTATCTCATCAATTGTGGCAAAACGCTTTCCGTTCATTGGTCTCTTCAGTTTCGGGAATAGGAAAAAGTCACAGGGAGCCAAATCTGATGGATATGGTGGTTGAGGCACGATTACGGTGTTGTTTTTGGCCAAATAATCACGAACAAGCATTGATGTGTGAGCTGGTGCATTATCGTGATGTAAATCCATGATTCGTTTTTCCACAATTCCGATCGTTTGAGCCGTATTGCTTCACGCAAAAGTTGCATAACTTCCTTGTAGTATTCCTTATTAACCGTACGACAAGTTGGCAAGAACTCATAATGCACCACGCCATTGTAATCGTGAACTTGGCGTGCTTTTTTCGGTCTTGGATCTTCTGGCCGCTTCCATTGGGATGATTGGGCCTTGGTTTCGACGTCATAACCATATACCCACGTTTCATCACCAGTTATGACCCTTTTGAGCAAATCTGGATCGTCATTGACGTCATTCAACAACTCCTGAGCGATACTAATGAGACGTTGCTTTTGCTCAAAATTTAGCAATTTCAGAACAAACTTCGCTGCCACACGTTTCATGCCCAAAGCATCCGAGAAAATTGCATGGCATGAGCCGATTGATATGCCAATATCCTCTGCAACTTCCCTAATAGTGATTCAACGATTTTCCAAAACCATTTTCTTCACTGTTTCGATGTTTTCTTAGTTTGTTGACGTGGTTGCAACTCCAGGACGCTCATCGTCATTAACATCTTCTCGGCCTTCTGTAAAGCGCTTGTACCACTTATAAACACTTTTTTGAAACAGAGTAGACTCGCCGAATGCCACAGTAAACATCGTAAGTGCGTTGGAGCACTTTATTCCATTTTTAATGCAAAATTTAATACATATTCTTTGATCCATTTTTTTCAAAAGTAAAAAATCGAAGACCACACAAAAACGTGACTAACCTTTCTAGTTGTCAAAAACAAACCACTAATCCAAAATGGCTGATAATGCTAACATATGATAAACATATGTGTACCAACATAACAAAAAAAAAATCGATAATCGAATGTACACAGCCTGCGAAACTTCAAAATTCACCTTTTCTTTTGAACAAACCTCGTATTACACGTAATATTATAAAAATATTGTAACAATAATTATTAAAAATTAATATAAATAATATCTCTGTAAAAAGAACCATTGCTGGAAATGAGATCTTAAAAAACAGATACTATTCAAAACATTTATCAAAAAGAAAGTGTATTATCTCGTGGTCAAAAGATTGCAAGAAGCATTGCTTTTACCCTTTGTTGATCTAATTTGTCTCTCAGCAAGTTAGCATCAATAGAGTGGCTAACTTCAGAGATCATTTTGCAAACACAAAATTGAGACAGGAGATATTTTATATACGGACTATCGCAGACATTGTTATTAACAACAGTACAAGTTGCAACAGTATTTTGTCAAAAAAAACTTCATGCTCAACAACGGCTTTGCGTACGGCACAGTACATGCAGTTGGGTTTTTAAAAATTCAACTTCAAACTTGTGACGCGTGTTTTTCTGACTTCCTATAACATGACCAAATTAGATCATGCGATTTGGGGTTAATTTTGTACTCTGGGTTATTTTTAAGCAATAGTATACAACTGCTGACCCTGTACAAATCGCAAGTGCGCCCAACTGTAGAATTTGGCAGCCACCTCTGGTCGGGAGTCCCAAAATATCTGAAAAAAACCCTTGACTCTGCGCAGAAACGGGGGGTCCGTTTGATAGATTCGCCGATCTTAACAAACGGATTGCAATCTTTGGAGCATAGACGTCAGGTAGGAATGCTGTCCTTGTTTTACCGGTATTTTAATGAAAAATGCTCTGAGGAACTAGCGTCATTGATCCCTTCGGCACCGGTGCATAGTCAGGAAACACGCCAAATGCGTGCCCAACATTTGTCACATGAGAACGGTCGCTTTTATGACTTGTTCCTGTGTTCAACAGCTCGGCTGTGGAATGATCTGCCGGCCTCTGTGTTTTCTACATCCTACAACATTGGTCTCTTCAAGACTCAAGTTCACTCCTTCCTATCCTCTAAAGGACCCTCCACACAGCATCCCCGAAGATGATATAGGCCTTGAGGGAAATTATTTCCGTCGGGGTCTCCTGTGTGGAGTTACCATAAAAAAAAAAGCGAAGCGTGCCAGTCTTTCGAAGTGAAGAAATAAAATTCAATATAGTTGTGTTGTGAAATTACTCATAGGTGGGCAAAAATTGTTGTGTTTATTTGCATGGCAGAGAAAATTTAGTAGTGATATATCGACGCATCTGCTGAAATAAAACTCCAAAATGTAATGCCGCATGCGATAGCTTCAGGTGAATGGAAAAATTGTTGAGAACAACAAAAGACATTGATGTTTCGTCAATAATTATAATTTGATAGAAAACAGTGTCAGTCTATCGATAAATACATATATGTACTTCTAATCTACAATGCAGTGTGAAGGTTAGGTGAAACACAAAATAATAACATTCTTGTGGAGATAGACGAACTCATTAACAAATGCATTATTTATTGCTGGTTCTCACAATCTCTGTCAAATGAACATACATAATGGAGTTTTATGTAATAATAATAATAATAGTTGGATGACTTGTATAGCGCCATTTTTGTGAAAAATCACCTCAAGGGCGCTGTACAAATATTTCTTAACTAATTATGTACAGACAGATACAGAAAAACATGTAATGTAATCATGACAAACAGTAATGATGTTTTGTATGTACATATTGTGTAAATAATCAATTTTCTATATTAATTGTTTTGTTTTTTAATTCTTAGACTCTCTTTAATTTTTATTTTATTATCATAATTATTTTTTTTTAATTAGAGAATATTCCCTGGTTGCAAATGACCTGGCAATATTTGAAAATCTCTAACTACCATCAAAGTAAGCGGAAGATGTTGCTTGTATCGTGATGGAGGACTTAGCCAGCCGGGAATTGAACTCACGACGCCTGGGTGAGACCCAGACACGATGCCAACTTAGACACTGACCGGTCATATTTAATTAAAATTAATAATGTTATTATTAAGTTCAGCAAGTATTTTAGTTTTATTTATTAATGTGAGAGCTGTTTCGGCATTTAAAGTCATTTCCAAACTGTGGTTAGGCCACGTTGAGACAACTTATTTATATGATTCTATTTACCCCTACCCAATTCCAATTTTTATGGTGCCTAAAATGATTTATTATCGTTGAAATCTATTTACCGAGAAAATAATTGTGATAATAGATTCTCTATTCTGTGAGGTACTTACAGTTGAAATCTGTTTTCCCCGCATTAAATGGAAAGGTTTTATAATGACGTGACTGCAATTGACTTATTTAAATGTGTTGTATTGTTTGAGTCTTGTGAACATACTGAAAAGTGGGGAATAAATAATTAATATAACATTAATTAACAAAGTAAGGAAAATAATTTATTTCCCACTTCTCAGTATGTTCATAAGAGTTAAACAATATGACACATTTAAATAAGTCAATAGCAGTCACGTCATTATAAAACATTAAATGCGGGAAAAACAGATTTCAAAGGCTGTGAACGCCGAAACAGCTGTCACAAAAAAAAACTAAAGTACTTGCAGAACTTAATAATAACATTATTAAATTTGATTTATATTACACATATAAAAAAAAAAAAAAAAAAAAAAAAAAAAAAAAAAAAAAAAAAAAAAAAAAAAACAATTTTGTCAGGATTTTTTTACAATTTTTCTGTCTTTCACCCCTCAAGGAGCTCATGTCCATCATTTCACATTATGGAAAGGGGGGAAGGTAAATCTATGTATTAATATTATTTAAGTGGGCAAATTTAATAATTGTATGGAAGATTGGAGTCGAGTTCGGACTTAGATGGGATGTTGAACAGAAAGGCAATTTTGAGACAACCAAAAAATATGTTATCTAATGTTCCCACTCTATATCTGGGGAGTCAAGCACTTGAATTTTAAAAAGGTGTGAGGGAACGGAGCAATGTCCTATTCTTATTCAAAGAGATGAAATTTATTTTTTGTAAAAATGGGGGAATTGGTGAAACCACGGTTTTGATGAGATAGATATTTTAATGGAGGCATAGTAGGCTCCCTTGGAGACTCAATTGAAAAACGGCTCATTTAAGAGCAGACTCCCAGTTCATGAGCTCCCATACGGCTTCCACCATACAGATGTAGGTACAAAATGTACAGTGGCCAGACTAGGCGCCGTTCACATATAAATTCGGTAATTATTCTTATTTCTACACACGGATGTGTGAAGCCTTGAAAACAAATGCTTTAAGATATGTCGTGGCACCAAATAGTAATTGCAAGTCCCACGGTCGTGGGCATAATTTAGCCTTGTAGAAATTAGACACGTATACAATGATTTCATATAAACAAATTAGAACAAAGGACCTTATTTTGTAGAAATATACTATCAAACATCTGAGATATGTTTATCCTTTTAGATAAATAAACAATCTTTCTTAAGTGGTTTCAAAGTTTGTAACAGTTCAATTGAGCCGTGGTGGTGTTTACCAGGAGTCGTACGCTCACGGCTCATCAAAATGAGCCGGCACAAATGAACGGCTCGTTCATGAATGACTCATCACCAGTAATGATAGGGTTGGACGCTCTTTGTTTTGCCAAGGAATCCACAACATCGTTACTCACAGTGCCAACATGTCCAGGAATCCAAATTAATTTAATTAAAAAAGCAATTAGAGTTACAGTTTTTCCAGAGCTTTGTATAGAAGCTATCGGGACTCGAATAAGGCATGCAAAGTGATCTTCAGGATAAGGAAGAGTACTGGATTTATGTTTATGGAATCGGAGAGAACAAGGGAATGTTTGAAATTATAGAAAATATTTCCAGTTAGGACTCGGTAGAGAAACTCATAATTGAAAGAAAAAAAAATACTCTATGGTTTATAAAAATAAATAAAAAAAACATTTGCACAAGCAGAAAAAAATGCACTTCATTAAATATAAATGGGTAAATATTGAGGGAAAGTTGACGCCAGCATGTTCAATGTTTATAATATGACAGATAATAGTTGCATGCAAAGTGCAACTGTAAATATTAAATATTCTAAATAGGTTGTTGGTTCTTAGTTTGGGTATTTTCTTTATTATAAAACCCAAACTAAGAACCTAACAAATCTATTTTTAAAAATCCATTTTATGCAGTCAACACTTCTGACCAATGTCATATCATATTAACATTAAAAATGGCGTCAATTCTCCTTCAATATTTATGCGTTTTATATAAATAAAGAAAAAAATTAAGTGAATTATTTTGTATTTCCACATATGCAAAAATGTTTTATTTTTATTTTTGTGAATCTAAAAGTGCATTTCTTTTTAAAAAATTACGAGTTTTTCAATTGAGTCCCAACTGGAAATATTAAACGAAATTATTTTTAATAATGTATTTTAGAGATTCAATTATTGCAATGCACTCGGCTGATAATATTGAAAATTGATTTGAAATTGAATGAAATATTGAAAATTTAATGAAATATTGAAAATTTAATGAAATATTGAAAATTGAATGAAATATTGAAAATTGATTTGAAATTGAATGAAATATTCTTTCGGATATTGCACAACAAACAATAACATTGCGAAACATAATGTGACAAAATAACACTACAACAAAGAACTTCCTTTTTTTCTACTATTTATTTTAAAAGAAATACAAACACTCACAGAGTGTGAATAACTTAGCAATATTTTAATTCTTCCTACTAGGATAATATTGCTTGTGCAATGATGGAGGACTTAGCTAGCAAAGGAGAGAACCCGCAACACCTGGATAAGAACCCGACATCAGATCATTTGTTCCAAAATAAATGATCTGATGGGTGGATACACCAAAATAAAAACGAATTTATAGATTTTCATAACAAAAAGAAATGAGAAAACAGATTATTGACATTAGAACCAAATTTAAAAAGGTTTCTTTTTTTATATTTACCTCTTCGAATTCTGAATCAGTTGCGACTTCATCGTCAGTTTTCACCATCTTGTGTTCAATAATTTCAAAGTCAGAGCTTTCTGGCGTTTTCTCCGAGCTATCATTCTCTGAAACCTTCCGTTCCTTCTGCTTGGTCCACTTCTCCTCGGCAATCTTGTGTTTCTTGCTGTTGATGTGGTTCTCGAAGGCGTTCTTCGTGTTGAAGCTCTTGCTACAAGGCTTGCATTGCTCGACATTGGGAGCCAATTGAGCAGCATCCGTTACCCTCTGCTGCAGGACTCTCTTCTGGAACTCTTCAGCGGTAACTGGTTCTAGTTCAGCCACCTTCCTTTTGAGGTTATACCTGTGCCAATCCGTTTTATAATGCTCCCTCTGCAACTCGGGATCTCTAAACCCGACGCGACATGTGATGCAAGTGTACTGCGGAGTCATCATGGAAAATAGTCGTAAAAACTGTTAAATTAAAGACTGTTGCAAAATAATATATTAATTCTAGGAGTGTACACTAAAACTAAATCAATTGGACTGGTATTTCGCTAATATTGCGCAAACGTGCGACATGCGCACTGAGTTCAACGTCAAAATTTGTCAAAACGTTTTTGACAGCCACCAATACGCATGTGTTCAAACTGGTGGCTAATCAGTTAACTTTTTTGCTGCCAGTTAAAATATTACGTAAAATGGGTAAGTTGTTAAAAATTTGCGGAATTTCGTTTTCTTATAATTTCAAAACCTTGATATAGCCTTTTGTAATCACCTAAAATAATTGACCGAAATATTTAGATTTAAAATGTGCATTTTAAATAATAGGAATTCCCAGATTAGACCGGCCATAAAATAAATTTAGTACAAAGGCTAGCCGAACCTATTGTTAGGAAAAATCGTAACTAAAATAATATAATCTTAACTGCTATTTTGGGAAAGCCCGCAATTCCGTTGGAATTTTATGAGACGGCAATAAACACCTCAAAGGATTGCCCGACGGAACAAAGGCCGCTGAACAATGCGGATTAAAAGATAATACCTACAGGTAGACAGGTAGACAAGGACAGTGGGCTCTAGGAGACAGTCGATTGCCAGAGTCCGCCCAGGACGGGAGTCGAGTGAAAGCTTCCACCAAGGAAGCACGAGTGAGGTGCAGTCTTCCACCGAGGAAGCAAGAGTCCACCCAGGACAGACGAGTCGGTTGCAGTAGTCCGCCCAGGACACCCAGCCAAGTGAAACCTTCCGCCCAGGAAGGTTCCAATTCTCGCTCCTTTGAGAGGCCGCCCAGGTCCTCTGACGACGAGGGAATTCTACACTTCCATCCCAGAAGGAAGTAACTGATCTTCGCCCTTCGGAGATCAACATCGGAGACCGCCCAGGCCTCTGATTATCGCCGCGTTGCACCTACTCCCGATCCGGAGGTACACGAATACGTAGTGCGAACGCGAGGACTCTACATGCAACGCAGCCACTGGACCCTGGACATCCATCACCAAAAAGGGAAGTGCCTGACTCTAATCATAATTCCTCCCACAATGTCAGCCAGTGAACCTCTAATTTTAACTACAAAGACTTTAAACTAACTAACTAACCATCACGCCGTTTCCCCGCAGGGGTAGGCAGAGAGGACGGACCGCCAAACAACTCGATCTTGGCATACACTTCTTGCTTCATTCACTTTCATACAATGTCTCATACATTCCCTTCTGTTATTCCGACTTTTGACATGGCCCGACTCAAGTATTTGATTCACTTGATCGTGCCACGTCTTCCTTGGACGTCCCCGGCTTCTTCTTCCATTCACATTCGCGTCATATATTCTCCTTACACTCCTTTCTTCGTTCATTCGCTCTACATGCCCAAACCATCTAAGCGTCCCTTTCTTAATCTTGCTCACTACGCTTACATCAGCCTTGCATTCTTTACGAATCTCAACATTTTTCACACGATCATACATGGTTTTACCACACATTCGTCTCAGAGATCTCATTTCTACAGCATTCAGTCTACTTTCATCCTTCCTCTGCCAGTTCCATGCCTCACTGCCATACATCAGGTTGGTATCAGCACTCCATTGTGGACTGCTAGCTTCGCTTCTTTGGACAACTTTTTGTTTGCGCCAACCGTTCAGTCCTCCGTTAATGGAGTTTCCTGCATTCACCCTTCTTTCAATATCCCTATCAGTCTTTCCATCTCTCGTAAACATACTTCCCAAATACACAAACTCGTCGACCTGCTCCAAGTATTCATCATTCACAACTATATTGCACACTGTGTTCGTACTCTCTCTTTCAAACACCATGACTTTTACTTACATTCATCATTAGCTCATTCTTCATACATACTTCGTTCATCCTAGATACGAGGGACTGTAGATCTTCTATACTATTAGCAATCAGCACCGCATCATCAGCATACAACAGGCAACAAACTTGCAGACTACTCATTTTTGCGCCCAAGCCCACCTCTTTCAATTCTTGCATACAATTATCCATGTATAGATTGAATAACCACGGTGACATTACGCAGCCTTGCTTAACACCTTTTGTGATGTCAAACCACCCCGTAAAATCACCGTTTGCCCTAACACATGCAACGCTTCCCTCGTACAGAGATGCGATTGCCTGTATAAGATTTGTATTCACTCCATACTTGGACAACACCTTCCATAACTTTTTTCTGTCAACTCGGTCGTATGCTTTTTGTAGATCTACAAAAGCATAGAAAAGTTTCTGTTTTTTTGCCAGAAACTTCTCTGTGAGCATACGCAGCGAGAACATCTGATCCATGCATCCCCTTCCGCTCATAAATGCACCTTGCACATCCCATATTTTATCCTTTGTTTTCATTTGTACCCTTTCAATCAATATCCTACCATACAGCTTTCCAACTGAACTTAGCAGGCTAATAGCCCTGTGATTTCCACATTCCATGCGTGACCCTTTACCTTTGTATAGAGGCATGATCACAGCCCTTCTCCAATCTAATGGGGTGTAACCCTCCTCTAAACACTGGTTAAAAAGTTTGCATAACCATGTGAGAATTATACGGCTATCTCCTTTAAAGTATTCAGCAGCAATATTATCGAAACCAACAGCCTTACCATTCTTCATACATTTAATTGATCTCTTAATTTCATCCATGCTGATTTTGGGAGCATTCACGCCATCGTCATTCATACCTGACTCGCCACTGGAATCACTATCACTCGGATTGCTTTCGAAGACCTCTTCAAAGTATTTCATCCATCTCTCTTTTATATCTTTCTCATTCGTCAGCATTTTTCCATCTTTCGATTTTATCACTTTCACACATCCGCTTTCTGGACCATTCCGGGACCTTTTGACTTCCTTCCAAAACAGTTTAATGTTTTCTTGGAAGTGGTTTGTCATTTTGATCCCCTCTTCCTCTTCCAGGCGTTTCTTTCGTTCTTTCACTCCAGCACGTACTCTTTTCTTGCATCCCTTATAAACTTCTTTCGCTCTATCCTCTCTTCGCTAGAAGCACTGCCAGTCGCTATCAGACATAACCACGCTTTCTTCTTCTCTGAGACCAGTGCTTTAATCTCATCATCCCACCATGCATCACCTTTCTTCCTACCTTGCGTACTTATCCCACATACCTCTCTAGCAGATTCACAAAGGCTCACTTTTATGTGATCCCATGTTTCGTCTATGCTCAGACCGTTCATATCCTTATCATTCAATCTCATCTCTACACAATTTTCATACTTACTTCTTACATTATCGTTCTGCAGTTTTTCTATTCTGACTCTAGTTGGAGTCGACACCACTTTCACTTTAGAGCGCCAGCCGCGGAAGAGATTTACTCTCGACACAACCAGAAAATGGTCGGTTTCTACCTCAGCCCCTCTGAAAACTCTTGTGTCTGCGGTGACGGCTCGCAACCTAGAGTCAATTACCACAAAGTCGATCATTGACCTTTCATTTCCTCTTTCCCACGTATATTGGTGGATACCTTTATGATTGAAGAAGGTATTCGATACAAAAAGGTTCCACTCTAAACATACTTCAAGCATTCTGTTACCATTATCATTTGTTCTTTTATCCCCAAATATACCTAAGGTTGACTCAAATCCATCCCGTCTAACTCCCACCCATCCATTTAAATCTCCTGCCATTATAATCCTTTCATTCATATTTTTTAATCTCATCACATCGCTCACACCACTCCAAAAATCATCTTTCACTTCATCGTTTTCAGAGTTGACAGGAGCATAGCATATTACTAAAAACACTCTTGTCAACCCGATTTTGAATCGGATCCACATTATTCTCGGACTTACACATTCATATTGCAACATACATTCTACCATTCTAGGAGACAGTAACGCTGCAACTCCTTGACACGCCCTCTCCGTATCTGGTCTCCCAGACCAGATTACGAGCGTATCACAATGTTGCATCGTACCGCTCCCCTTCCTCATACTCTCTGTTATACAGAGTACATCCAAACTTTTCCTTACCATCGTATCACATACTTCATTAATTTTTCTTTCCATCCCTCCTCTGATGTTCCACGTGCCAATTCGACATTGTTCACATTCCTTCCTCCTCTTCGCGCTACCGAAGGGTTGGCGGCGTGATGGATAGCGAGCCTCATCGACACCTGTGTCGGCCATTCCCTTCCACGGACTACTTACCTACCCATAACATATCATAACTAAACTTAACTTAATACAGCGTAATATAACATAGCTTTTCTAACTTGCAACTTACCATAACTTAATATAATGTTGCGTATATCTTAACATAACGTAATATAGCTTATAACTTATAACATAATATGGTATGGTATAACATACCTTATTTAACTTATACTTAAATAGCACGTCATATCATATCATAATTTAACTTACGTACCTTAAAATGAAGACTTTAACAGTAGAATTAAGTAATTACCTAAGTCAGTGAACCTCTAATTTTAAGTACAAAGACTTTAACAGTAGAATTAAGTAATTGCGTATCTAGTTTTATTAAATTTATTATGTCTAATTAAGTTTTACTCTAGTTTTAAGACTAACCCCACGTATATAAAAATAAATTACTTGTAACTACCTAAGATCGCATTTCTATTCCTCCCTTTTTGCGTTATTCCTAGAATAATACCAACTGCCCGAAGCAACCGTCATATCAACCTAACAATTTTAATTGATATAAATAATACTGATCTATGAAGTCAGGGGCGTCCCAACTGTTTACTCAACTCAAGGTTACTAGTGCTAAAACTAAGTTCATTAGTTCGTAAAATAACCACTTTGTTTTGAGAGTAGTACTTGTATTACGGTATTCATCATTGTATACAGTCTGACATTTAAAGGTAGAAAAAAATTCAGGGCGCTGTGTCGTTCAAGGGGTTTTAAATGGTAACACGAATATTGCACAATGGTCCAAGTGAATATTTTGTATTATTTAATTTAAAATGATGCCACACAGTGAATTTACAGTTATTGAAGATGAATATTTTTACTTTATACAAACGGTGTTCATAAACGTTAATAGAAAGATGGAATAAGGAAAATAATAAATAAATACGTAATTTGTAGTAATTTAAAAAACACTTACTTAAACAAAAAAAAGTTATTTCCCGGGACAAGGGGAGAACGAAATTCAATTAAACAAAGGTATGTTTTGGTACAAAATATTTATTTAAAAAAATTAAAATTATAATTTAAAAAATAAAACAATAACTTTGTTTACATCACTTTTATTTGGTATATACTTTTGCTGACCGGGTTTCGTCACTACCGTAGCTTCTTCAGGGCAGTATAATAGTATAATAATAATATTATATAATAGTATTATACTGCCCCGAAGAAGCTACGGTAGTGGCGAAACCCAGTCGGCAAAAGTATATATCAAATAAAAGTGATGTAAACAAAGTTATTGTTTTATTTTTTAAATTATAATGTCAAATCACCAAGTTACCGCTTCATATGAAAATAACAAAAATTATATTTGGTCCGAAGGCGAAGTAGTCGGTAATCCTGAAAAAAATAAAACATCTCATTGGTTGCTTAATATATTATGTACTATTATAATATAATTTATTACGTACCGATTTCAGATTTCATGAGAAATTTAAATATCCTGGCGTAATAGGGTGTATCGATGGAACACACATGGCAATCGTATGGCCAAGTACACATGAAGAGATTTATTATTTACGCAGAGTGAACTCGTTGAAAACCTGTAATATGTACATTATCTTTCTACTAAATACTAACTTTTTAAACATTCAGTCACCAGTTTTTCTAATAACACATTTCTCCTCTCCTCCAGGTCGATCCGCCTCTCCTCCAGGTCCATCCGCCTCTCATCCGACAACTGTCTTCTCTCCTCCAGGTCCATCCGCCTCTCATCCGACAACTGCCTTCTCTCCTCCAGGTCGATCCGTGTCTCTATCACCACTCTCCTCTCATCTAAGTGTAAGAAGCGCTCTTCTAACTGCTCATTGGAGGCACGTTTTTTGGACATCTGTTGAAGAATTGTAAGATATTATGAGGATAGTAAGAGTACGAATCTATAAAGCAATTACGTTATTTTCGTTAAACATATTAAATCAATTAAATCCACGTATGTATGTTACGTCAATGTTACAAAGTTAGTGAAGTATACATGCAATACGTTTAAATAGTTGGAAAGATAGGAGCCAGTCATTTTTATAAATAAAACTCCAAACTAACTAACGCGTCATTCACGGCGAATAGGGACTTTAAAGTGGTATCGTCATTTATTACTAAATAATAAAACACCGCAAGATCTTACAGTTATGCTTTAACGATGGTACAAAACTTTAAATATAGATTAAATAAATAAATACCAAATATACTTACAGTTATTCGTCTTTTCAAAATAGTCAACTGTCAACAAACGAACAAACCAAACGAACAGACACAGACGTCACAGACAAGCACTCTGGAAACATAGAAACCATAGAAAATCGCAAAAATTTGCAAGACGAAAACGCAACGACACCTTCCGACGCTGTTTACGCGGTAACATAACGTATGATAAGACGCTAATTAAATGTAATAGATATATCCTTTTGTAATGCCTATAAGAAATGACCAAATTCACAGACATACTTAGTTTCTAAAATGTCCATTTCAGGTAATAATAATTCCCAGACTAGACCGGCCATAAAATAAATTAACACAAAGGCTTGATATAGCCTTTTGTAATCACCTAAAATAATTGACCGAATTCACCGAAATATTTAGATTTAAAATGTGCATTTTAAATAATAGGAATTCCCAGATTAGACCGGCCATAAAATAAATTTAGTACAAAGGCTAGCCGAACCTATTGTTAGGAAAAATCGTAACTAAAATAATATAATCTTAACTGCTATTTTGGGAAAACCCGCAATTCCGTTGGAATTTTATGAGACGGCAGTAGGCACCTCAAAGGAATCGAGCCGAACGACGGAACAAAGGGCCGCTGAACAATGCGGGTTAAAATATAATACCTACAGGTAGACAGGTAGACAGAAGGACAGTGGGCTCTAGGAGACAGTCGATTGCCAGAGTCCGCCCAGGACGGGGAGTCGAGTGAAAGCTTCCACCGAGGAAGCACGAGTGAGGTGCAGTCTTCCACTGAGGAAGCAAGAGTCCGCCCAGGACGGAGAGTCGGTTGCAGTAGTCCGCCCAGGACACACAGCCAAGTGAAACCTTCCGCCCAGGAAGGTTCCTATTCTCGCTCCTTGGAGAGGCCGCCCAGGTCCTCTACGCTCTACGAATTCTACGCTTCCATCCCAGAAGGAAGTAACTGATCTTCGCCCTTCGGAGATCAACATCGGAGACCGCCCAGGCCTCTGATTATCGCCGCGTTGCACCTACTCCCGATCCGGAGGTACACGAATACGTAGTGCGAACGCGAGGACTCTACATACAACGCAGCCACTGGACCCTGGACATCCATCACCAAAAAGGGAAGTGCCTGACTCTAATCATAATTCCTCCCACAACATAAGCCAGTGAACCTCTAATTTTAAGTACAAAGACTTTAACAGTAGAACTAAGTAATTGCCTAAGCCAGTGAACCTCTAATTTTAAGTACAAAGACTTTAACAGTAGAATTAAGTAATTCGGTATCTAGTTTTATTAAATTGTCTAATTAAGTGTTCCTCTAGTTTTAAGACTAAACCCACGTATATAAAAATAAATTACTTGTAACTACCTAAGATCGCATTTCTATTCCTCCCTTTTTGCGTTATTCCTAGAATAATACCAACTGCCCGAAGCACCCGTCATATCAGGCTAGCCGAGCCTATTGTTGGTCAAGCCGGAAACGACTGTAAAGTACTACATCGTAAAATAGACCAACCTTAATTACTATTTTAGAAAGTCGGCAATTCCTTTGAGATTTTATTGGACAGCAATAAAAACCTCAAAGGAAAGGCGGTTGTGCTAAAACAATTTTGGAACCCCTGGCAAAAGCGCAGAAATCCCTAATAAGAGTCATTTTTAAAAAACCCTTCGGGTACCCCAGTGATGAATTATTCAAAGAAATGCAAGTTCTTGATGTCAGACAACTGTATATCAGAAAAATTGTATTACACACACATAAACAACGTCACCACTACCCATCTATGGACCACTATCATGACACCAGACACTCAAGAAGTAATCCAATAGTTTCAACAAAAACCATGACATCCCTTGCTCAAAGACAATTTTCATACTTAGGACCAAAATTGTTCAATATAATACCCGATACATGGAAAATGAAAAGTACAAACGTCCTGCGTAAACTGATCAATGTATGGCTTCTAGATTTAGGAAGGGTCAAAAGTGAACATATGCTCATTAATAGATATGTACAATTTTAATAAAACCTTCATATGTAATTCATTACTACTATACACTAAATTTTAAAAAAAAATGGATATCATAATTTAATCTTTTATACAGTAAACTTTTAAACCCTATATTTTAAACTTGTACATCTCAATTGTAATTCATTATTACTCCACACTAATTTAAAAAATAAATATCACACTTTAGTCTCTTATGCTTTAAACTTTTATTTTTCATACTTTACACTTTTACATCTCATGTGTAATTCTTTATATATGAGATGCAGTAAATTAAAAAATGGATATCATACTATCAACTTTTATACTCCAAACTTCTATACTTTATACTTAAACTTTTACATCTCATATGTAATTCATTAATACTGTATACTAAATTTAAAAAAAAATGCATATCATACTTTAAACTTTTATACTTTATACTTTTATATCTTGTATTTAATTCATTATTACTCTACAATAATTAAAAAAAGGAATATACTTTAAAAACAAAAACAAAACAATATATATATTTTTTTTTACCATATGGATTCTTTTATATTATTTCATGTATATGTATATTAATATGAACTAAACTTATCAATTTGACTGTCCTAAAACGGGATTTGTTCCTAGTTGGACATCAAAGCCTTCTTAAATGTTTTTGTCAATTAACATGTGTTCCAAATAAATATTATTATTATTATTATAAATGAGCCGCCCTTCGGAGCGGCCCGCCAAACAATAGACAGTCAACATGAACTGAACAGGTCTTCCGCGCAGGAAGGAGAGTTGGCTTGAAACTTCCGCCCAGGAAGGTTCCTATTCTCGCTCCTCGGAGAGGCCGCCCAGGTCCTCTGATGACGAGTGAATTTTACGCGTCCATCCGAGAAGGAAGTCCATTCCCCGCCCTTCGGAGATTTACGGCAGAGTCGCCCAGGCTCTGTACCGCGAGTGAGTGTTACGCTTCCGTCCGAGAAGGAAGTCCGATCTCCGCCCTTCGGAGATCTACGGCAGAGTCCCCCAGGCTCTGCACCGCGAGTGAACCCCCGCTTCTGCCCAGGAATTTACTGATCTTCGCCCTTCGGGGATCAAACCCCGGAGACCGCCCCGGCCTCTGATTATCGCTGCGTTTGTACCTACTCCCGATCCGGAGGTACTTGGATACCTAGTGTGAACGCGAGGACTCTGCATACAAAATAGCTACTGGACCCTGGACAGCCATCAGTAAAGGGAAGTGCATCTGACTCTCATGATAATTCTTCCACCCTGTCAGCCAAGTGAATCTCTAATTTTAAGAAACAACTTTTCGAGTTACGGATTATCGATTTTGCCTGTTTATGTTAATTGTCTCGTAACGCTAATTTAACGCAAAGGAAACGCAAAAGGTACAGACTCGGGCGTTATTCTTCTGGACGTTTTTGTTTACAATAAACTGTCAAATAAAGCCTAACCTCAAATATGAATTTACATTGCAATTTTTCAAAAATCAGCATAAATCCACAAAAATATAATTTTAATTTTATTTTTTTATTTTTTTTATTTAATTTTAAAGGAGAAAAATACAATTGAAAAAGTTCCAACAAATTACTTTTTTGTACTTTGTCTAACGAGAGCTTGTTATTTTAAACATAAAATTTACAGACAAGGTTACAAAATATGTAAAATAAAAATATTTAAAAAAAATCAACATATAAAATAAAAATAAAACAAAACATATGTAACAAGCTGAAAACATAAATATTTATCAAGAACATTACTCTAAAATATTTCTGCAAAAATATATTAAAAAAATGAATAAAATAAAAACATAAATGAAAGCACTAAATCATAAATAAAATAATATTTCCTTATTTCTAATACAAATACCATAGCTTCTTTCAGCTAGCCAAGTTTTCAATAATGTGTTTATTAATGGTTTAGTTTTAATACAGTTTTTTTATTTATTTATTTTTTTTATTTCAGCCTGTAACATATTTATACAACTAGGAATCATGTGTTCTAAAGTTATTTGTCCATATTTGTTTTTATGCTTAGGAACCATTAATCCTCCATTAAAATTGAGATGAGTATTGTAATTTTGCTCTCGTCTATTTGTATTAAATATAGGGTTATTAATATGCTGAAATATAATTTTGTACCACAGAATTGATGTAACTGAAAGAATTTTGAGACTTTGATAAAAGTATGGAATATAACACCTTTGTTCGTATAAACTTTTATGAGCTAATAATTTAACCAATGAATTTTGTACTGATTGAACATGATTGATGTTTGTTTTACAGGAAAGTCCCCAGGTTGTAATTCCATGCCTTATAACAGATTCCGCTAATGATAAATAATTTTTTTGAAGTGTACAGAATGAAACAAAGAATTTTAATTTAAATAATCTACTAACAATTGATCTCAATCATACACAAACCTTATTTATTTGTAAATCCCATTTGAAAAAACCATCAATAATGACACCTAAATAAACATATGATTTCACAAGTTCAACACTTTCACATGTACACGATGCAGGAATGCCACCGTGTAAACAATCTGAAGTATGTGTTTTTATTTCAGGTGTAATATATTCCTTTGCATTTGAGGATCTTATGTGCATCAATTTAGTTTTTTTTTTCCATTTATAATTAATTCAGAGTCATAAGACCATTTTAAAAGGTCGCGGGTTCAAATCCCGGCATGCGCAAGTAAATTTTATTTAATTAATTTGTGTTGTTTCACAATTAATTCATTAAAAAAATAATATATAGTATATTTGCGCACGTTGCAGAGTGGAAGATACTCTTAGTATCGCCCTGGTGAAAGACCATCATTCAGAATTGAAACGTTGCTTGAAATTGCTTTAAGCCATGTATGGTGACCAGATCTGAATAGCCAGGTTTTTCCCCAGCCTCCTCTTCTCCTTCCCTTCCCCAATACCTTCAGCCTCACAACATTCCCCAATTGGGGATGCCATAGACTCACTGGCTCTAGACGGTTGGGAGCAGTTGGGACTCTTGTGCGGTATTCATATAAAAAAAAAAGTTCAATGTAGTCTTTTTGTAAAAGGTCCATACATGTTTGCAAATCACTGCTAGATATTACCAAAGCACATACAAATACGTACGAAATTGACGAAATTTGTCAACAGACCATTATAACTTACCAGTCATTTCAGCAGTGGGTTTGTAAACGTCTTCGAAGTTAGACTCTCAGCATCTTAGTTTCTTAGCATGAAATTCAGCTAAACGGAGCCGAAATACACAGTAAATAACCTCCCTCGTTCCACTGTTTATTGGTCTATTATTTTAAATGATTTGTAACTATTGATAAATAACTAAAGCAAACAGAAGTGATCGATTATGCTTAGATGAATTATAATGTCATTAAGGTTATGGTACTTTTTTAAAATTAACAATGAAATGTCTAAGACCTTGGTGTTGCCGTAGAAATGACATGCTTAGTTCCAAATTTATTATTTGTCAAGAATATACTGTCAGGCTGTACCTTTAATAAAATAAAAACATTATAAACTAAATTTAGAGAATTACGAGCGTCATCTATTTTCCTTAGCCCGATATTGTTCGATACCAGCACCGCGCAGTCCAAACACGTAAAGTTGCAGACACGGCAAAATTAGTTGCTTACATTATCTACATTCGCGTAGGGCGTAATGTAAATACTCCCTTCTATGCCGTGCCTGCCGTATACGCGTCTGCACTGCCCGTTGCCGGTAGATGAGACCATTCTGTTAATTAAAATATTTTTTTCTCACTTGCTAACTAAGAAAGGAATATCATTCCTAAATGTATCGTGTAGAAAGGGTCACTTTAGGTCAAGGGATGGATTCCTCTAAGAAAAAAACAAGTTTTTTAATAATCCTAATAAGCGTATTATTATTTTTAATATTAGTGACAATATTATTCAGTAAATATGACCTTGATGTTTCCCTTTGACCCCTCCACCCCCCGCTTAATATGAATATATAATAGGGATAAGTTTAGAAAATAAAAAGCACAAATATTTATAATAATGTTTATTAAAATAACAAATAATATAATATATGCGTGCTTAATAATAATAATAATAATAATTTTATTGTAACAATAAAAAAAAGGCTTTTTTTAAATGCAAAATGCTATGTTATCGTACCCTTGCTCATACTATTTTAAAAGATCCCGTGCAAACTCCTACCTCCACAAAAAAACAATAATAATAATAAATGGATTATTTCTATAAGCACAACTTCCGTTTTTCTATAATAATATTTGTGATTTAATTTTATCAACGCAATATCTTTGTTGTCTTATGCCCATTGCTGAGCAAGTACTTAAACCAATAGCATCTATATTTGTTCTCTTATGTCCGTTGCCAAGTAAGTACTTTATTTTTCTTTTTCGTTAATTTTTCATGCGTGTTTCAGAATAAGTACCCCACAATTTAACTATGTAATAAATAATGTTGTTAGCTGTTTCTTGGTAAGAAGTATCAATTTATCTACCGCTATTAGTCTATAACATTGGTTTAGGAATATCATCGTCTCCCTTGACGACGCTGCCTTTCCTGCTGAAGCCGAGGCCGGCCTTGATAACCTCTATGGCCGCCTCCACGGTCTTCTGGCTGTCCTCCTGGGTGCCGATGAGGGGATTAACCTCCACCAGATCGATAGCGGCCAGGCGGCCAGTGTTGTACACCTGTTCCATGAGGAATACGCCCTCCCGGAGGGTGAGGCCTCCGCGTACTGAAAATAAATAATATTTTTACTAATATATATATACATACACACACAGATGTAATAATAATAATAATAAGTATTTATTCTGGTACATATTGAGGTTAATGCAGTCCCACACATTCCATATAAAGTTTACATACATTGGAATATAAAAAATAAAATACTAACTAACTATCACCCTGTTTCTCCGCAGTGGTAGGTAGAGAGACGGACGGCCAAAGAACTCAATCTTGGCATACACTTTTTGCTTCATTGATATTCATACAACGTCTCATACATTCTCTTCTGTTGTTCTGACTGCTGACATGGCCCGACTCAACTATTTGATTCACTTGATCGTGCCATGTCTCCCTCGGACGTCCCCGGCTTCTTTTTCCATTCACATTCATGTCATATATAATTCTCTTTACAGTCTTTCTTCGATCATTCGCTCTTCATGCCCAAACCATCTAAGCATCCCTTTCTTAATCTTACTTACTATGCTTACATCAGCCTTGCATTCTTTATGAATCACAACATTTTTCACACAATCATACATGGTTTTACCACACATTCGCCTCATAGATCTCATATTAACAGCATTCAGTCTTCTTTCATCCTTCCTCTGCCAGTTCCATGCCTCACTGCCATACGTCAGGTATCAGCACTCCATTGTGGACTGCTAGCTTCGCTTCTTTGGGAAATTTTTTGTTAGCGCCAGCAGCGTTCAGTCTCCCGTTAATAGAGTTTCCTGCATTCACCCCTCTTTCAGTATCCCCATCAGTCTTTCCATCTCCACATGCTTTCCAAATACACTGCTCCAAGTATTCATCATTCACAAATACATTGCATACTGTTTTCGTACTCTCTCTTTCAAACACCATGACTTTGGACTTATTTACATTCATCATTAGCTCATTCTTCATACATACTTCGTTCATCCTAGATACGAGGGACTGCAGATCTTCCATACTGTTAGCAATCAGCACCGCAAAAAATAAGTAACAAACATGTGTAAATAAAACCATTAGGGAGCTGTGGCATTTATATTGTGAGGAGCCAATGTCCTTGTTGATTCGCTGAAGGACAACAAGAGTTTGATGAAATATAATATCTTCGCTTGAATTTGTGAATGAACCCCCAGTTAAGAAGACTACGAACTGCAACTGAGTGGCAGTATTGTCTTACAAATTCCTGACAAAAAGCAATGAGACCGTAGAAACAGATTTTTTAGTGGAATTTCTAGTTTAATGCAACTCTTTTCGAGTTTACAACATATAAGAGGAGAATAATAATAATAATAATAATTTTTTTATAACAAAATAACAAATAATGAGTGCCGCCTGACGAATATATTTGGAACTAGCAGGTGACATGATTTAAATTGAGAATTACACACGAAGATTGGTAAGAAACGTGGATTTGGCAGCAAAATGGTAATATTGATCTCACTTTATAGGTTTTAAATAAAGCTAAGTACATAGTATAAGTTTTACTGTAAGGTAAAACTTTTCTATTCTCACTGGGATTTCCCGTGCTGATGATTTCATTTACAAAATATGAAATTAAATTGATCTGATTGCTAAAAAACAAATATTGTAAAGTGAGGTCTTTTAAGTGCAGTTGAGTGGTTTCGGTGTTAGTCTGTATTTTGTGTCAATGTATTTTCTATTTCAGATCTCCCTATGTAACGTATCCAGCGTTTTATTTGATTTTTAAATTTGCTGTAGAGTTTAGTACCATAGTATGAGAAGTTTTTTGTCCAAATGTTGTGTTTGTGGTTCCTTGTTGGATGTGTTTTGACTCTGAGATCTAGTGTTTCTAATATATGTGATTGTTGTTATTTATTGTTTTTTGTATTTATGAATGTAAAGTAGTATTGTTTTATAGTATAATTGTTTTATTGACATAATTTTAAGTTTGTTTAAGATTTCGTCAGTGCTAGTTATATTAAGATATTAAGCAAATCTTTTGTACTGAGGACATTCCTGATTTTTTTTAAAAAGTAAGTTAATTTTGTTATTTAAATATATAATGTGGTCAGTCCACTTTAAATTGTGATTTTTACGCCTGGATACGGTATGTGGTTAACATTTTCCAATAATAGACAATTACGTTGAACATTTATGTGTGGTAAGCTATGAATTTTCAAATTAAGGTTTGTTTCTAAATAACTAGAAGTTTAACTCACCACAGGTCCCAGTGCTGGGAGCTTCCAGTTTGTCCAAAGAGTCGATGTCAAAGCTGACATGGATGGACTTCTCCCCGCGAGGGTCCAGGTATTGGAGGGCCATCTCTACAACGGCAGCTATACCCATTCTGAGGAACCATATATACTCAATTAATATATAATATGTAATAGGTACATTGTTGTATTAAATATAGACAGGTATATTGTTGTATTAAATATAAATAGGTACATTGTTGTATTAAATATAGACAGGTACATTGTTGTATTAAATATAAATAGGTACATTGTTGTATTAAATATAAATAGGTACATTGTTGTATTAAATATAGACAGGTACATTGTTGTATTAAATATAAATAGGTACATTGTTGTATTAAATATAGACAGGTACATTGTTGTATTAAATATAAATAGGTAAATTGTTGCATTAAATATAAAATACTTCAAATGCTTCCGATGACTCCTCGGGTAAAAATCAAACAAAAATAATGTCAATATTTTATAATGTTTACACTGAACAGAATCAGATATAGAAGTGTACTGAATTATTTATAGGGATTTCAATCCCGCACAGTTTTCAATCCCGCTGTATCCGCGCAAGTTTTTTAAAATTCTTCAGCATCCTCCATTGGATTTTCGATAAAGAGTTTATTACACATGTATTTCTAATAAAAACATTTTTTGGTTGAGTTTAATCATCAACAATTTAACTACAAAAATCATAATCCTAGTAACTTTATACTTGGCAGGAAATAAAAAAATAAAAAAAACACTTCTATTATATTATTAAAACAATTTTTTTTTTAATAATATTTACTAAAAACTGGCATAAACAATATATCAGTAAAAGGAATCATTGCTGGAAATGAGATCTTAAGAAACAGACACTATTCAACGACTCGCCTCCCAATCTGCTTCTCAAAAAGCTATGTATTATATATTTTAATTTAACAATACCTAATCTGTCATAACATCACACTTAATTTTTTTTTTACATTCTGTCGTACCTAAGAACAGGTTTCACCTACTGAGGTAGGTAATGTAAACTATACAATAATATAATTATGTAACATATATTGTACTAATATTTAAACATGCCGTATTGTATGAAACAGTATAACGTTTCAATAAACGTCAATTTATCGACACTGAAACTGAATAGCCAGTCTCTACGCTTGTTGGCGATATAGTTATCAAGTAATTAATTGTAGACTATACTGAGGAACTTGCCTCTTAATCGGTTACTTTCATATGTTGACATTTCCTTCTTCAATAGTTTTTCAAAATATTCGACATCTTGTACCATCTTTATTTCTTTTGCACAGTTTTCTTCTCTTTCTGTATTTTAATATCTAATTGTTCTTTCAATGACAGATTAGTAAACTGTTGCAAATTATCATCAGATTCGTTGTTTCAATCAATATTAACTTAGCATTCCACAATGCAATACTAATTCTAATCAAAACTCTTTCATCTATCGGCCATCACACGTCTTTAACACGCACTACTTACAATTCGACATCTTTAACTCTGCACCACACTCCATAAAGTCACACCGGCGATCTATCGAGCCTTTATAACTTCAGATACCCACTCATCTCATATTACCACCAATTTATTAACTTTCTTTTACATGTAACTTTAAAGTGTATATTTTTCCTTATTTTGTATAATTATCTTTATAATTTTATTCAGATTTCTTTGAAAATCACTAGATTCACTCATATATAGTACCCAAGTGGAAACCTGTAAATGGTCAAATTTATATCACTTATTCTTTATACTTTATTTTTTATGTAAACTGTTGGTCACCCAAATGAAAAAAAATAAAATAATTAATTCCTGTCATACAACATAATATTATTTTATTCCTAAGTAAATCCTGTGGAATTTCGGGATTCCACTTTGCGGGATTACATTTCCTTGATACACTTCACATAATACGTTTAAATATTTTTAAAGATATTGGTTCTGACACTTACCTTTGAATTTCTTCCATTCCGAAAGCAGGGATCCCGTACTTATCAATGATGACCCTCTCATATTTGTCTACCGAGCGCAGCCCGATGTAAGCCAAGTTCCTAATGGAGAACCTAAACAAATAGATATTGACTTTAACATTATATCTGGCATTGTTGTAGTGAAATTAGTTTGAAAATTTCACTCATTCCTGTAAATCTAAAGACATCTCAGTAAAACTCACCTCGGCACCAGCCATTCCATCCCGGGAAGGTGCGGCCAGTACTGCCTCAGCTCCTTGGCGAGCAGGGCCAGCGGCATGCCGTGCACGGAGCCCGATCCTGAAGTCTTGTTGGTGTTGATGTCCGCATGAGCGTCCACCCATAGCACCACCACGTTCTCGTCAAAGTTGTAATGCCCGTCGATCGAGCCTGGGAACAAAACAAAATGATCAGACACTATAACTAAACGTGTGCGGACGCACGTCGCATGCCATGCGCAGAAAAGGCGTGATTTATTAGTAATTTGTTTGCCACGCCGCACTCGCCTCTCGCACAGCTTTGCATTCCGGATGACTTCAGGGAATGGTGTTTGTTTTTGGTCGAACTATAGAAGCATTGAAATGAGATCTCTGTATTATCCATGTATTATCGTATGAAAATTGTTGAGATTCGTAAAGGTCGCAAGGCTGATGTTATTAATGTAGGTACCGTAAAGTTAAATTATGGTACGGTAAGGTTAAATTTAGGTACGGTAGAGTTAAATTATGGTACAGTAAGGTTAAATTTAAGTACGGTAGGGTTAAATTTAGGTACGGTAAAGTTAAATTAAGCTGGCATATCACCTATTCCGATGGAGTGATCTCCGCCAAGGGTGAGGCAGATGCGTCCCTCGTTGAAGACGGTGCCCACCTTAGCGGAGAGCGCCTTGTTACAGGCGGCCACCTGCTGCAAGTCGTGCATGTTATCCACACCATCTGGAGGGGGTTCAGGGACCGTGTACGTCACGTCGCCAAAGTCCTTGACGTTCAGCTCCTCTGCAACAACAAAAGAATGATATTTTGTTAATCATTGAAGATGATATTAACAAATCACAGATGAAATTAAAAACAGTAACAAACCCAGGACCTCTCGGTATATTTTATTTTTTGTATTTGTTTTTATTTTATTTTATTTATTTTTGGGAAAATTAACAGCAAATCCATAATTTACATATATATAACAATAAATCATGCCAATTATAAATTTTCCTCTGTTGATGATAGACTATGAGTAAAGTGTGACAATATACAGTTTTACACCAATTAGCTTAAGTATGTCATTCGGAGGAGGGGAGGGTGGAGGGAACATAGGAGTGGGATAAAGGTAAAAAGGACTAGAGTAGATGGAAAGGTGGTTTAAGTTATCTAGTTTAAGAGTGGTTGTGTAATGGATTTTAATTTAATATCACATATAGTTGAGCAAAAAATGTCAATATGGTAATAATTTAAGTTGAATGAGTATGTAGATCTGTATATAAAATAGTTTTGTTTGGAATTGGCTTTACAATGAGGGAACCTGTGCTCTAACCAATTGAGCTAATGCCACCCCATTATTTTCCGTCTTTTTTATCGATGCCATACTTCATTTCCTTTTTGATTTCTGCTTCATAATTTATTTGAGATTATCTTCAACAATTAAAATTATTACATTGAGGTTTATAATCTTATTATTATTTAGTAATTTTTTTGTTGAAATGGGATGGGGAAGGAGATGGAGAACACGAAGGTAGTGATTTACCTAACTATTTTAAGGTTATCCTGACAGGAATTTTTTTTTTTGCAATAACTAATCTTTTCTGAGCTGATGTGACAACGGCATCCCCAATTGGGGTATGTAGTTAGACTGAAGTGAAAGGGGAAGGTTGAGAACTACCCGGCTATTCGGATCTGATCACTAAACACCAGTGGCATGCATTGCTCTTTCAATAAAGGTAGGCTGTGTGTAGTTTTTCAGGTTCGGGTATGAATTGTGCATCGAAAATTTTAAAATGTCCACTTTATCATCATCTCTCAAAATATTGAACTGAAGTAATACAACCACAAATTGATCCAAGAGTATAAAATATATCGAGAGCATCTTCCGCTTCTTCTCCCCCCTTCCTTCTTATTTTGTTTTTCTAATGAAACATCTGTACTTAACAACTATTAGCATAAGAAACTTTGTTGGTTTACCTTTTGTTAAACTTCCTGTATATAAATTTGTATTAAAAGCTGTTTATTTCTTACAAATAAAAAAATTAATAAATCTTCCGATGATTGTTGTGTCCGACTTATAAATGAACTTACAAGTTTCTTACCAAATTCATGGAAAAAATACGATTTTATCACAAATTTGTTGCTTTTTTTTCTATAACCGTTTAATTTATTTTTGTGGTTGATGTTTCTTAGGGTAGGCACAGTTTTTCAGCCTTTTTGGATTGTGCTTGCGTGCGCTGCTCTATGACCAATGGTAGGCTGTGTATAATTGTCTAAATTCGGATAAATATGAATTGCCCATTGAATATTTAAAAATTGACATTTTATTATTATCTTCCGCTGATTGTTATGGACAACTGAATAAATGAGCGTTCAAGTTCCTTACCGAATTCCCGAAAAGAATATTTTTGATCAAAAATTTGTCACACATTAAATTTTTGTATAATTTCTCTTATATTTTAGGTTAGGCACAGCTTTTCAGCCTTTGTGGACGGAACCTCACTGATTGCACACCACTGCTAAACATGGCTAAAACAAATTTTAGATTTCAAACAACATTTCTCTTCTAAACGGTGCACATTCACCAGGACAAATCTGAAAGAATCTTATTTATTCTAAGACCCAATCATGTCTAATTACGTCGATAAGGATCGAAATGACAATCTAGTCTCCTTTAATGGAAGCAATCTTCCCAACAAGCCTTCCATTGATATGCTTGGTGTAACTTTAAGTGACCAGCTCAGGCACTGGGGCAATATCGAAGCCAGAGTGCCTCTCAGAAGCTAGGCAAGATGCTTTAATAATACAAAACTGCTGACCCTGTACAAATCGCAAGTGCACCCCACTGTTGAATTTGGTAACCACATCTAATCTGGAGCCCAAAAATACCTGATAAAAACCCTTAAGAGGAACGGCTGCGCTGCCTGTTTTATGCATAACTTAATTTTGGATTTGTGGCTAAAATACTCGTCCAAACTGGATGATATATTTTTTAATTAAAGGTTTAGTAAATATCTAATATGTATGAGAAGTATTTTATTTATTTTGTTTTAAATTATGAAGTATATAGGCCATGAAAAAAATATAATTTAGACTATTTAGAGGCAACTTGGAAAATTATTTGCGGGTTTGTTGTATTTTTTAAAATAATTATAATATTTGCTATGTAAATATGATTACGTAAATAAAAATATAAAGACAAAACATTTAAAAATAAAACCTTTTTTCGGGTCGATTTTAAATTATGTTCTTCAAATTTGAGTTCCAACGCAATTCGTTGTTTTTAATTTAAATTAAAGTTCACCATAATGCCTCTTGTAATATTTAAAAAAAAAATGACTATATTTCATTATATTTTCAAAGTAGACGGGGTAAAATTTTTTTTTTACATCACCCCGTAATAATAGTTAAAGGTGCCTCTAAAATTGCGAAAAATCGATTCCTTTTATAGCCTATATTTCATAATTTAAAACAAAAATAAATAAATTACTTCTAATCGGTACTAGATATTTACTATACTTTTTGATGAAAAAAAAAGATCATTAGGTTTAGGTGAGTATTTTGACCTCAAATCCAAAATTAAGTTTTGTATGAAACAGGCCGCGCGGCCGTTCCTCTTAACTCTGTGCAGAAATGGGCGGTCGATTTGATAGATCCCCCTATCTTAACAAATGGATCGAAATCTTTAGAGAGCAGGCGTCAGGTGGGAATGCTGTCCTCGTTCTACCGGTATTTAAATGGAAGATGCTCTGAGGAACTAGCGAGCGTCATTGATCCCTTCGGCACCGGTGCACAGTCGGGAATGACCAAACGGGCGCACAAAATTTGTGCACGGTTGAAATTTGTCACATCGTTTCTACACAGCTCTGTGTTTCCTCCCTCCTACAACATGGATCTTGAGAAAACACTCCTTCTTCTCCTCAAAAGACCCTTCACACAGCATTCTCAAGATGACATAGGCCTTGAGGTAAATTATTTTCCTCAGGGCTTCCTGTGTGGAGTTAATGTAAAAAAAAAAATGTATATCTATTTGATGAACAAAATGTATCAACTTACTTACCGATTTCTTTCAGAGCATCAATCAGTCCGGCACTCCGCAGCAATGCGGGAGCCAAATCAACTCCTTGCTTATATTGTCCTTTAGCAAAAGGTACCCCGAGAACTCCTACTGTTTTATTCGCATGACTTGCTTGCCTGTGCTTATTCCGTACTACCATCACCCGAAAGCAACTTAAACTTTTTCTGAACATCACTGCGTATTAAACGATAAAAATATCTGAGAAAAAACTTATTAAACTCAACGATACATCAATATAATAATTATTTGTTTATAAATGTTGTTATTCAATCAGTTTACTGTTTACTGAAATATATTTCAGACGGAATTCTCAGCGTGTTTGTCTTATCTCTTAACCTTTTCATACCATACGTATATTTGAAAACAGATAGATTTCGGAATTTTTCTTTAATACCATACATGTATTTAAAACACAGATTTTTTCTTCAAAACCATCTAAGCATCCCTTTCTTAATCTTACTCATTACGCTTACATTAGCCTTCCAATCTTTGCGAACCAAAAAGTTTTTCACACGATCATTCATAGTTTTACTCATCTCATTTCTACATCATTCAGTCTACTTTCATCCTTCCTATACATCAGGGTTGGTATCAGCACTCCATTGTGGACTGCTAGCTTCGCTTCTTTAGATAAATTTTTGTTAGCGCCAATCGCGTTCAATCCTCCGTTAATGGAGTTTCTTGATTCACCCTTCTTTCAATATCCCTATCAGCCTTTCCATCTCTCGTAAACATACTTCCCAAACATACAAACTCATCGACCTACTCCAAGTATTCATCATTCACAAAAAAAACTACACCACAACAAATATGTTTAATCACTGCCAGTTATAATTCATGTCTGAAAGTGTTAAATGAAATTAAAAGCAAATTGACTATTATATATTATTAATTAATTACCATAAACTCATGTTAATTGTTATCTAAATTTGCGTCATTTTTCGGCGTTTTCTAACCTTTATTTTTCTTAAAACTATTGACTTTTTGTGTTGTCAAAAAAAATCATACGGAAAAACATATGAAAATAACGATTTTTTTTAAAATTTCAAATGTTTGTAGATTTTGAATTATGTGTAGGTAGGTACTAGGTACTTATTTATAATCCTAATTTCTTCCCAAAATTTCCCTCAAATTCGTATTAGGCTTAGACTAAACATTTTTTGTAAGAACCTACCCTGGAGTTTGTCTGTAGTTTGCACTCCATTTTAGAATTTCATTCTTTTTGAATTTTTTTTTAAATATAGGCGCAAAAAATGTGGCGTTTTGTTATATTTTATGACAGATGGAAAGCAGAATAATTTCTCTATTTTTTACACTTTTTTCATTTAGTTTTGACATTTATGTTACTGTAATTCAACAACACACTGCAAAAAAATAAAATTGGCATCTGAAATTATAGTAGGTACCTAATTATGAATCATTCTTGTAGTACTCCAGTATAAAACGTAGGTTCCTAGTTCCTACCTACCTGCATTAATGGAAAAACGCTCATACTAAATATGTATCCTATGTGCTAGAAGATACTCTCAGTATCGCCCTGGTGAAAGACCACCATTTAGAATTAAAACATTGTTATGCCTTTAGTTATTTTAGTGACCTGATCCTTTCCAACCATCTTCTTTCACACATTATTCTTCATCTCCCAATTTAGTTTGGCGAGTATGGGTACCACCTCCTACTAAATTGAACCATTCAATGGATAACCAACACCTCTGCCATAGATCACCCCAAGTGTATGCTGCGGTAGGTGAATTAGCAGGAGTGCTCAGGTATAGGGGGTAAAGTTTTTCCAGGTTTTGGGATGCGTCTACCCACTAACTGCTTGACGGATGGGGAGAAGCCGGTTGGGGGAGACCCTTTGACCTCTCCATCCGAACACTCTAGACCGATCGCCTCGCACTGCAGTAGGGGGGATGGATTCACATGTCCGTCACTTCTGAACACAGTGACCCTCAGATTTCTACCTACATTTTTCCTTCCCAGAACTTGCGAACTATTTAATATACCGAAGTTTATGTTTAAAAAATGTCAATATCATGCAAAACAAACTTGGACAGCAGTCTACTAGGCTGGTGGCAAAATTGATGTTTGATTTGCCCCTGGTCATCAAAATGGTACATTAGTGCAGGTTTATCTATTTTGACGTCAGTGGAGCTGACGAAATAGCTAGAAAAGAGTCCGAGCCTGCCGTAGGAGTGGCAGCTTGCACACCAAACTACATGTTAAAAGATGGGTCAAAAGCACTGGAAGAAATGAGAGAGGGTACTCGGAATGAGACAATCCAAAGTACAAAGTAGACCTAATCCCAGACGAACCAGGCAACTGCTCAATATGGAAAGAAACTCACTGAGGGAATTGGCAGACACTACCACCTCAGAAGACACATGCAGCTGTTGGGAGTGGAAAACATCAATAGATGCAGGAAATGTGAAGAGGATGAAGAGACTCCAATTCACCTATGGTGCCAATGTCCCGCTTTGATGGGAAGAAGGCTCAACTGCCTGGGAAGACATATTGAGGAAACAAGACACATAGCCGAATATCCAATGATAACGCTGGTGAACTTTATTAAAGGAACCTGTTTACTGTCGAAGGAATTAGGTAAAATGGGAGATAGGACAATGGTGCTCACGGGAGTTACGGAAACCGTTTACATATCAATAAAATAACAAATACTGACGTCAGTGGAGGATGCCAAATCCCACCCTAGTAGTGATGAATGTGAATTCTGCAACTTACCAATCTCTTTCAGGGTGTCAATCAGTTTGGCAATTCTCAGCATTTTAGGTGCTAAGTCAACCCCTAGTCGCTTTTGCCCCTTGGCGAAGGGCACGCCAACAATGCCGACTTTATGTTTCGAAATATCAATGTGCTTCATTTTCCTGAGCTGTATCGTGGTGCGAATGTTTCAAAACTACTGCCTGCTGAACACTGAGGGATTTCGTAAAGATTGCGCCTTATTTTAAAGTTAAATCTACGGAGAAAAATGTAGATTGGATTCAATGATGCATTAATTATTATTTTATCTAGGAATGTTGATATTTTGGCGTTGCATTATGCGTTTTTTTTATCGTAGCTCACCACATTTCTAAATCAGAAATTTCCGACCATTTTTTTACACTTACTCAATTTTCTTAAAAAATGATTTTTTTAATTTTTCGTTTTTAAAATGCAAAATGTGGCATAAAAATGGTATACTAATTGCTATATTTTGTAAATTTTACTATTTAGTTTTTATGTGTTTTTTCTTAGTCTTCCTCACTAGGGGCTCCTGTGCTGAGGCGGACCAGAGTTATTTATTTTGATGTTATGTAATTAGGTGCGTCTTCTATGTCGCTTTTAGTGCAATTTTTAAGGTTATTTCGTTGACCTCTTTCATCCAGATTTTAATTCTTCAGTTGTACTCATTAAACTTTTCTGTTCATTTTATATCTGGGGGAGGAAGTTATGGAGTTTTGTTGCAAAATATATGTAGTTTCTTTGTCCGTCTTTTTGTAGGAGGGAGGAAACAAATCATCCCACAGCCGAGCTGTTAAACGTAAGAACGTCATAAGAGCGACCTATTTATCATGTGACGAATGTCAACCGTGTAAAAATGCTTTTACAAATTTGCACTTTAAAAAATTTATTCTATTATTGATTCACCTTCTTTGTTACAACTCATCCAGTTCGACATTCCTTGCTGTAGACTCAGAAACAATTAATTGCTTTTCCTCAGTCAACACTCTATTAATTATGGATACCATTCTCCACTGTCCAAAATGTCGAGATTTGTTAACTCAAGCCAAGGCCTTGAAATTTTTGGTGCCTGTCTAAATAATTTTTGTCAGGCTTTACGAAATTGAATCTGGAAGATTATCATTTAGAATGTCTAAAATCATTAACTCTATCAAATCTTATTCAGGCTTTGAATTGAATGTTCTCTCAAATGTGTATTTTTGTCATTGCTTCATTCGTATGTGCTGTTCTTTTTCTGTACCTCTTGTTTATTTCATTTCGTGTTATGTATTTTGTGTAATTGGACAAACGTTGGGCGTGCCTTTGGCATGTTTCCCGGCATTGCACCGGTGCCGAAGGGATCATTTGCGGGGGTTCCTTGGAATATCTTCCATTGAAAGACCAGCAGAACAAAAACGGCATTCTCACCAGGAGGAAGCGCATCACGGCATAATATCCCAAAAATCTATTTAAGAACAACTTTTGGCCGTGAAAACCTAAAAACATGTCCAGTAAAATATTAGTTTTTATCGTCTCCTGTCATTTTGTGCTTAAAAGGTTTTACCTATTTAGAGTCAAAATGATTTCCTTTATTTCTCAAGGTTTGAACCCTTACCTTAGCCTCTTTTACCTCTATGCCACGGGGCCGGTCAGAGTCGAGAGTAAATATTCCACTATCAGCGTGCTATTCATCCTTGACTTTGTGATAAAAATCTGATAACCTTTGCTGATTTTAAACTGTGCCAAACTAAGTATTTATTTCACAATAGTGATATTTTTTTCACCGAGGCCATTATTTTATAACATAAATATTTGTTGATAATGAAATCGCTACATAATTCTTCATAATTATATAGACGAAACAATCTGTTATAGATTTCCGCTGTGGTCGAGCAGTTAAGATTATCGACTAAAAATTCAGTGTGGGTTCAACAAATACCAGTGGGTGTAAAAGATTTATTGTGTTATTTCTCAAAACAATAATTTTAAATTTAATATTTTTTGTCAGCACACCCACGATGTATAGAACATCTTTTTTCCCTTTTTCTCACAGCTCCACTCCTGCCTCATTATACGAACCGCCACTACGCTACGTGCATAAATGTATGCGCGAATACAACACGCCTCTAGCACTACGTGTTCGACTTTAGCGGTTGTATACTACGTAAATACGTGACGAATTTAGTAGATAAGTGAACCAAAAAATAGTTTGATCTTACTGACATCTGGTGTTTACTAATTAAAATATTCTTATTTATCTATTGTCCCTTATATATAGGATGAACGGAGTATGTATGAAGAGTGAGTTAATGATGAATGTAAGTATGTAAGTCTAAAGTCATGGTGTTTGAAAGAGAGAATACGAAAACGGTGTGCAATATAGTTGTGAATGATGAATACTTGAAGCTGGTCGATAAGTTTGTATATTTGGGAAGCATGTTTACGAAAAATGGAAAGACTGATAGGGATATTGAAAGAAGAGTGAATGCAGGAAATTCTATTAATGGAGGACTGAATGCGGTTGGCATTGACAAAAATGTATCTAAAGAAGCGAAGGTAGCAGTCACAATGGAGTGCTGATACTAAACCTGATGTATGGCAGTGAGGCATGGAACTAGAAGAGGAAAGATGAAAATAGATTGAATGCTGTATAAATGAGATATCTGTGGCGAATGTGTGGAAAAACAATGTATGATTGTGTGAAAAAATGTTGAGATTCGTAAAGAATGCAAGGCTGATAAGTGTAATGAGTAAGATTAAGGAAGGGACGCGTAGATGGTTTGGACATGTAGAGAGAATGAACAAAGAATAATTTAATACAATAAGGAACTAAAAGTATAAAAGTATATTGCAATGGTACCAACGTAACAAGGTGTTTTGATGAGATGATTTTTTATTCACTTTTAAATAACGATTTATAAATTCTAGGTATAATTATATATAACACAAGTTATATATTCAGAATCGGCATTTGCTGATCTATATGAATACGTATTTTAAAAATACTTTTAATACACATTTGTGATATGTAAAACCTTGGTTTATGTATTAGTTTTTAAAACAAATGATATGTATTCATAATAAATACAATATTAACTCGTCTATGTTAATTTTACAACGAAAGTTTTTACTTTGATGTCACTTTATTGTCTTAAAAGTGGGCGGCTACTATTTATCGTGTATGAAAGTGGGCGGACACTATTTTATAGTGGGCGGGCACCTCCAAAGACAATTTAGGGTAAAAATGCTTGGAAATAGGCAAACAGGGCGAATACCTAACAGAACACTTGGCTGATCAGTGACTCAGATTGCTCATTCGAAAAGTTGGAAAAACGGCCGTAAGAATATTAACTATTGTAAAGCTGATGTACATGGCCAGCTATGCAACGCAACCAGCAGCCTATATTTAGAAGAAGAAGGCTTTCCGAGCACAAGGCGGGAATGATTTCCCGCCACTTCCACCTACCTGCGAGCGACGTGAACTTGTGCTTCGTAAAGATAATTGTGCTTAAGATTGAGAAATAAACAGAGACAAAATTACAGTCTATTACTTGACTTTCCCCCACATAATAAGTTCAAGTGTTACACATCAGAAGTGGGATCAGAATTAAATGTGCCGAAATCTGCTTTTAACATCGGGTCCGTCGCCATTTTAAGTTACACGTGTTGAAATTTTGAATAACGTCGGTTGCCGTCAACGTAATAATGTCGGGAATCGGAAGAGGCGTGCTGTCAACCAAAGGTTACAAGGCGAAAAGGAACGTGACATTAAAGAAGTCCACACAAAAATTCATAAAGGAGACAATGAAGGAACTTATGAAAGAGTCAGCCAAGGCGAGGAACGAATGTTATGGCGCCCGCCAACGTCCGCCATTACGGGTCATGGCGGAATTAATTCCACAGTTCGATCCAGAAGATCGAGATTGCAATGTATCCTCGTGGCTTCATAAGATTGAGCAGCTGGGGCTAATTCACAAATGGAGCGACTACGAAAAGTCGTTCACGATGCAGACTCGATTGACCGGCCAAGCTAAAGCGTGGTTCAATCGTTTCGAGTGCTACGATTTGGAGTGGTGCGAATGGAAGACGGCACTCGAACGAGCTTTTCCGCGCCAGCATGATTATGCCGATCTGCTCGAGGAGTTGGTGAAGCGGAAGAAGTTGCCGCAGGAGACAATGTCTCATTTCTACCACGCCAAGCTCGCAATGATTAATCGGTGCCGCTTAGATACGGAAGCGTCAGTATCACTGATTATTAAAGGATTACCGATCGAATTGCAGGCGAATGCTCGGGCTTTTAGGTGCGTTGAACCGGATGAACTGTACGCGGGATTTTTGGCGGCCCTGGAGCACTACCAGTCTCCAGCATTGTCAACATCGACGTCAAAATCGGTCAGCGCTCCCCAAACTTCGCGGACAGAAGGCTGGCAACCCAAGCAGGAACCCAGGTGCTTCATCTGCTCGAAACGGAACCACGTGGCTCGGGATTGTCGCTTCAGACAGCAGCCGTCGGAGAAATGCTCGAGATGTGGACGCTTCGGACATCGAGAAGTAACCTGCCGCGCATACATATCCAAAGAAAATCAAATTCCTGTCAAGGAGGTAAGGATCCTCTCTTTATTTGATCTGAACAGCACCTATCTCAAGGAAGTTAAGGTGAATGGTGTTTCGTTCTGCGGATTTATCGACACGGGGAGCCAAGTTAATATAATCAGTATGAAAAGTGCCGAAGAAATAAAGGTGCCTTTAGAAGTCAGCTCCTATATTATTAAGGGATTCACAGGAACTTGTGTTCCAGCTCTGGGCCAAGTAAAGATAGATATAGTCATTGATGACATTGATTTTCATACAGAAGCTTTGTTCACAGACTGTGACATGAATGATGTAGACTTTTTAATTGGCCAACCAATAATAAATAAATATGGCATCGAGATGACAGTGGCAAGCGGTAGAGCTAAGTTTACCAAGGAAAGTGGTTTTGAGTCGATTTCTAAAATTAACGTTATCGAGGATTTTGAAAGAAAACACTTAGTGAGAATTAAAACTACTACCATAATACCAGTTGGAGTATCTGGCAAAGTAGATGTTGTCGCACCCGAAGAAGGGAGATTATTAGTGAAGCCCAGGATGCTTTGCCTTGGTCAGCAATCCTACTCATTTCCCGGATCGCTTCTAGATTGCCCCAATGCTAGTATTGAAATAACGAACTTAGGCTCTGGGGAACTCAAGTTGACGGCAGGATGCTTACTGACTAGGGCTGAAAGATTAGTGGAACACCGCTCATTGGAAGGTGAAAGAATACCCCCAGAATCCCGTCCATTCGCTGCTGAAAGCATACGCGTGGGAGAGGTACGTGAGGTCCATAGTGAAAACCTGTTGAAACTTTTACATAAATGGTCCCACTGCTTTGCTAGATCTACGAAGGAGCTGGGTAAAACTTCATTTGGGGAAATGAAAATAACTACAACCACCTCCCAACCAGTTCATCACAAACCGTATAGACTATCTTTCAAAGAACGAGAAATTGTACGGAACAAAGTTAACGATCTCCTGGAAAGCGGGATAATTCGAGAATCCGAATCCGAATACGCAAGTCCCATTATTTTAGTTAAAAAAAAGACGGGAGATGTTAGATTAGTCGTTGATTATAGAGCTTTAAATGCAATTACAACAAAAGACAGGTACCCAGTAGGTCACATCGAGGATCAAGTGAACAGAATCTCGGGGAACATGTTCTTTACAAGCCTAGACATGGCTCAAGGGTATCACCAAATACCTATATCCGAAGATTCAATTGAGAAGACTGCATTTATAACACCGGACGGGCAATACGAGTACACTCGGATGGCTTATGGGCTTGCCAATGCACCAGCCGTTTTCGTCAAAACCATAAACAGAGTCTTAGGAAGTCTACGGCATAAGGAAGTGCTGGTTTTTATGGACGATATTTTAATCCCCTCTCGCACCGAAGAAGGCTTGGTGCTCCTTGAGACCGTACTGGAATTATTCGATAAAGCTGACCTTCGACTCAACCTGGAGAAATGCTTCTTCCTAAAGACAGAGATAGATTACTTAGGGCACCGAATTTCTAAAAATGGTATTAAACCAGGGAAATTCAAAATTAATGCAGTAGCTGATTTCCCCACACCAAAAAATGTTCATGAGATAAGGCAATTTATTGGCCTGGCAAGCTACTTCCGAAAATTTGTCAAAAATTTTGCAACTATTGCAAGGCCCTTGACTGAACTTACAAAGAAAAACTCTCCCTGGGTATGGGGCCGAGACCAGAGTGAGTCACTTACCTCCTTAAAAACTATTCTTACTTCAGACCCTGTTCTGGCACTCTACGACTGTAAGGCTCAGACTGAAATACACACAGATGCCAGTAAACTAGGCATAGGAGGAATATTGCTTCAAGTTCAAGAAGATTTGGCATTGAAACCGGTCGCTTACTTCAGTCGGGTCACCTCCAAGGAAGAGTGTTTCTACCACAGTTACGAACTGGAGACACTGGCGGTTGTAGAAACAATTAAACGATTTAGGATTTATTTAACAGGAATACATTTTAAAATAGTGACTGATTGCGCGGCTGTACGCGCTACGTTAGTTAAGAAGGACCTCATTCCCAGGATTGCAAGATGGTGGCTATCGATTCAAGATTTCGATATGGAAATAGAATACAGATCGGGTGCTAAAATGCAACATGTGGATGCATTGAGTCGAAACCCTGTTCAACCAGTTCTAGTGTCAATGATAAATTCTGAGGATTGGTTCCTATCGCTTCAGTTGCAAGACCAATCTATAAATTCCAAGGTTAACCAGCTAAAAAGCGCACAACCAAATAGAGATATTACCAACAATTACACGTTTAAGGAAGGGCGACTGTACCGGAAGACTTTGCATGGAGAGAGGCTTGTGGTGCCTAAAATAGCAAAATGGAATCTTTTGCACAAATGCCACGATGAGATTGGACACCCTGGATTAAAAAAATGTGATTCTCGGATAAAGCAAAAATACTGGTTTCCAAAAATGACCAGATTCATAAAAAAAATATGTGAAGGGTTGTATTGATTGTGCTTACAAGAAGGGGCAATATGGGCGTATAGAGGGAAAACTCCACCCTATTGAAAAGCCCCTGAAACCAGGGCACACTATTCACATTGACCATTTGGGCCCTTTCCCCAAAAGCAGTAAAGGAAATCAATACCTGCTTATGACAGTTGACTCGTTCTCGAAGTTTGTAGTTGCAAAGCCATCTCGTAGTGTGGGGTCCATCGAGAGCATTAAACTTCTGAAAGAAATATTCAGTATTGTTGGCTACCCTGTAAGGATCATTTCAGACCGAGGACTTGCATTCACCAGTAGGTATTTTAAGGAGTTCGTTAATCTAAAACAGATGAAACATGTGCTCTGTGCTGTAGCCACACCCAGAGGCAATGGCCAAGTTGAACGTGCTAACCGCACAATTTTGGAAGCGATAAGAACAGGAACAGCCAGTGAAAATACTTGGGATTGCGAAATTCCAGACATCTTGTGGGGAATCAACAACACAGTGAATGTGAGTACTGGATATTCTCCTTTCCAACTGATGTTTGCCTACAAGGGAAATTTGCTACCCGAACTAGAAGCTGACAGTACAAATAGCGCTCACCAAGAGATGCAATTATTGGAGTCGAGGAGAACTAAGGCGACAGAGAATATGAAGAAGGCAGCCATAAGAATGAAAAAGTCCTTCGACAAAAGGCGAAAGGCAGCTAGAAAATATTTAAAAGGTGAACTTGTACTGTGGAAGGACAGTTCAACAAACTTAGGAGGCTTGAGCAGAAAAGTAAAATCTCTGTATGGTGGTCCTTACAAAGTCACCAAAATTCTTAAGAACGATAGATACAAGATAAGGAGTATTAAGGGTATGCGAGGATATAAAACCTTTACTGCGGTTGTGGCCGTTGACTCCCTCAGACCATATCGCAGTACCCCGAGCATGCCGAGCGAGTCTGAATCCAACGACAGTGAAACAGAGACCCTCGACCTGATAGATCTACTAGAAAGCTAGTAGGTGAACAATATATGTCACATTGGTGGCGATTGTATGTCACATTAGTGGCGAGCAATATATGTCACATTGGTGGCGATTGTATGTCACATTGGTGGCGAGCAATGTATGTCACATTGGTGGCGATTGTATGTCACATTGGTGGCGAGCAATATATGTCACATTGGTGGCGATTGTATGTCACATTAGTGGCGAGCAATATATGTCACATTGGTGGCGATTGTATGTCACATTGGTGGCGAGCAATATATGTCACATTGGTGGCGATTGTATGTCACATCGGTGGCTAATGGTAATATGTTTGTATGTTTCTAGACTTATGGCAAACAAAGAGAGAGCCGTGAGGACACGACCAAAGGTCAGGATGGGCGAGTGTAAAGCTGATGTACATGGCCAGCTATGCAACGCAACCAGCAGCCTATATTTAGAAGAAGAAGGCTTTCCGAGCACAAGGCGGGAATGATTTCCCTCCACTTCCACCTACCTGCGAGCGACGTGAACTTGTGCTTCTTAAAGATAATTGTGCTTAAGATTGAGAAATAAACAGAGACTTACAAAATTACAGTCTATTACTTGACTTTCCCCCACATAATAAGTTCAAGTGTTACATATTATTAGATTTTTTTGTCTTTTATTATTATCTTTTCTTCTTTTCTTCTACTTTCTTTTCTTTTCTTTAATACTATTACTAGTGATAAATTACAAAATTTACAAGACAAATTCATATTTTCCTGCTATTGTACAACAATATTTCAAGTTATGATCTGATTAATTAAGCAATAATCACTCACCAAACACAAGAACCTTGTTTCTTTATGGTGAGGAATAACTATATTATATTTTTGTTACACTATATGAATCATGTCTTATTTATATACTCTCTGTAAAAAAAAATTTATCATATTAAATAAATAAAAATAAAAAAATGTTTATTTTTCTGTAACATTAATTGGGCCAACAATGTTTATAGAATTATACAGCATTTAAGTTTCTTCAATTTATTTATTTATAAAATACATGATATTTAATGGAGACATATACATGGAGTAGATACATTAGATCACCATACTAGGAGGCTGCCTAGTATGGTGATCTAATGTATGATGCACACATGTGCACATTTGTATGAAGTCTAGTGTAAACATACGGATTTATTATATTAATTATATTAACATGCTGACAATTGGAAAAAATACAAAAGAAAGTAGAAGATAGAAAGTAGAAGATAGAAAGGAGAAAAAGACATGCGTAAGGATTAGGTCACAAAAATATAATTTTTGTTTTTAATATGTGCAAGCATGCACACATGTGCACATATAGGTGCACATATACATACACACGCAAACACATACGCATATAATACTCGTATACACATATACGTACGCACATATTCTCGTACATATACGTACACACACATACATACTCGTATACATACGCCCTTGAGGTGATTTTTCAGAAAAACAGCGCTATACAAGTAATCCAATTATTATTATTACACATATACATATATGTACGCACACATACATACACTTACGCACACATACATATATGTACGCATATATATATTTGTGTATGGAAATATCATATCGTTTAAGTATCTACGAGTATATCCTGTTCCAACCATACTTTTAATTCCCCAACCCAACGCTTACACAGTCTTGGTCACAGTCAAATACTTAAATGATATGGATGTATTTGACAATAATCTAAACTTGGCAAATTTCAAAAGGAGGATGAACGAATTGTTTCTGCCCAGTTTATAAATTATTGTCAACTACAACTTATATCATTTAATTATTTGTTAATAATGTTAATATTGACTTACACAGTCTTGGTCACAGTCAAATACTTAAATGATATGGATGTATTTGACAATAATCTAAACTTGGCAAATTTCAAAAGGAGGATGAACGAATTGTTTCTGCCCAGTTTATAAATTATTGTCAAACTTAAATGATATGGATGTATTTGAAAATAATCTAAACTTGGCAAATTTCAAAAGGAGGATGAACGCATAGTTTCTGCCCAGTTTATAAATTATTGTCAAACTTAAATGATATGGATGTATTTGAAAATAATCTAAACTTGGCAAATTTCAAAAGGAGGATGGATGAACGAATAGTTTCTGCCCAGTTTATAAATTATTGTCAAGTACAACTTATATCATTTAATTATTTGTTAATAATTTTTTATTTTTTATTTTATTTATTCATTAACGCCCCAAAGGGCTTTTACATATTTTAACATTAAAATGATTATGTGTACAGAACTTAAAAAAAAAATAACATGATGCATAGTTGGCATATAAGTGTAACATATTTATAATATATATGAAGGTATAATAATGTATAAGTGCATGCCACAGAGAAGTTACAAAGGGAAAGGTTTTTAATTTGTAGATACTACTTTTTTAAAATAAAAATAGTAATAGCCTATCTACATGATACATAATACACAAGTACATAATATAATACTCTTATAATATGAGTGCATGACATTGTGAAAAAAAAATCATTGTATTTTTATTTTTCGGATGATGTAAAAATGTATGAAATTGCATAATACATAATATAGTATATGAAACATTGAAAGAAAAAAAGAGGAACAAGTTTTTGGATTGTAGATGAGTACAAAGATAATATATGCAAAAAATGATAATTAAACAATAGCTTTTATGCGATGCTCTTATAATTGTTGCAACATAAAAATATCGTTCAGGTATCTTTTAACAAGATTCTGTTAGATAAGTAACTTGAGAACCAATCCAACATGTTGCCTCTCAGTCTTAGTGCATATAATTTACTAAGTAATAATTTATGGGATACTTTATCGAAAGCTTTTGAAAAGTCTGTATAAATACTGTCAACTTGTTTTTTATTCGTGAAGGATTCCGTAATATAGTTTTGGTAAAGTAATAGATTAGTAGTAGTTGATCTTCCACTGACGAACCCGTGTTGTTTTTTATCAATTACTTTGAGTATTGATGGATAAATTAAGTCGAGAACAAGGGATTCAAAAATTTTCGGGAGTGCTGATTGCATACATATAGGACCATAGTTTTTTATGTCTGTGTCATCACCTTTTTTTAAAAATTGGGGTAATATAACTAGATTTCCAACGAGTTGGAAGATGTCCAGAAGAAAGTAAATTGTTAAATAATATGGTAAGTGGACTTGATATTGTAGATGCGCATTGTTTAAAAAATATTGGCGGAATATTATCTGGGCCTGCAGATTTGTTGGGGTGAAGGGAAAGTATTTTATTTAGGCAGGATTCCCGTGTAATGTGGTAGTTCTGTAAATGTAACGTGTTATGATACGTATATGATGGTATTTTATCTTCAGATATTTCGTCTTCGTTTACGCTTTGGAAATGATCCGCAAACAAATTAACAATGTCGATGGTGCTATTAGCTATTTTGCCATCATAGTGCAGTCCGCAAAGGTTAAAAAGCTGTACCAACCCTAAGAAAAATGGACGAATGTTAAATGTCACAATCGTTCTTCGTTGATAAATTATTAATATTTGACAAATTCACACGTTTTACCAAGATAATAAAGGGGCTAATTTAAAAAATTTATTGTACTATTTATACCCGAACTTACAAGTAACAGACGTACATAGCTATACTTACCAATATGATACTTACAAGACAAGTCAAAGACGTACATAGCTATACTTACCAATATGATACTCACAAGACAAGTTAAAGACGTACATAGCTATACTTACCAATATGTTGCTCACAAGACAAGTCAAAGACGTACATAGCAATACTTACCAATATGATACTCACAAGACAAGTTAAAGACGTACATAGCTATACTTACCAATATGTTGCTCACAAGACAAGTCAAAGACGTACATAGCTATACTTACCAATATGATACTCACAAGACAAGTTAAAGACGTACATAGCTATACTTACCAATATGTTGCTCACAAGACAAGTCAAAGACGTACATAGCTATACTTACCAATATGATACTCACAAGACAAGTTAAAGACGTACATAGCTATACTTACCAAATATGATACTCACAAGGTGTACATTATCATGTACGAACACAACACAAACTGACAAAAATTTCGCAATTAAACAAAAATAATATACAAAAAATAGACAAACCGACAAAAATTACACAATTAAACAAAAATAAAAATTACACAAACCTTCAAAAATAACATACAAAAAAATCACAAACCGACAAAAAATACACAATTCGACGAAAATAAAATACAAAAATTACACAAACCTACAAATAACATAAAAAAAACACAAACCGACGAAAATTACACAATTAAAGAAAAATAATATACAAAAAATACACATACCTACAAAAATAATCAAAAACCAACAAAAATTACATAATTAAACAAAAATAACATACAAAAATTACACAAACCTACAAAAATAATACACAAAAAATCGACAAACCGACAAAAATAAACAATTAAACAAATATAAAATACAAAAATTACACAAACCTACAAAAACAACAAACCTAAAAAAATAATATACAAAAAATAAAAAACCACAAAAAATGCACAATTAAACAAAAATAAAAAAACAAACTTACACAAACCTTCAAAAATAGCATAAAAAAAAACACAAACCGACCAAAACAACATACGAAAATCGGACAACCGACATAAATTACACAATTTAACAAAAATAACATTAAAAAATTACACAATACGACAATAATAACATGGAAAAAATTATAAGTCAAATGAAAACAAAGTCTAATGAACAAAAAGTCAAATGAAGATAAAAGTCTAATGAAAAAAAAATTCACAAACCCTTGTGAATTAAAGGGGTCAAAACCACAAACCACGAATACACATTGGTGCCGTTCGGTTCTTAGAAGAACCTGAGTACCGGACGAATCAACAAAAATAACATAAGAGAAATAGACATACCGACAAAAAATACACAATTCGACGAAAATAAAATACAAAAATTACACAAACCTACAAATAACATAAAACAAACACAAACCGGCGAAAATTACACAATGAAAGAAAAATAATATACAAAAAATACACATACCTACAAAAATAATCAAAAACCGCCAAAATTACATAATTAAACAAAAATAACATACAAAAATTACACAAACCTACAAAAATAATACACAAAAAATCGACAAACCGACAAAAATAAACAATTAAACAAATATAAAATACAAAAATTACACAAACCTACAAAAACAACATACAAAAAAACAAACCTACAAAAATTACACAATTAAACAAAAATAATATACAAAAATACACAACTCGACAAAAATAAAATACAAAAAATACACAAACCTAAAAAAATAATATACAAAAAATAAAAAACCACAAAAAATGTACAATTAAACAAAAATAAAAAAAAACAAACTTACACAAACCTTCAAAAATAGCATAAAAAAAACACAAACCGACCAAAACAATATACAAAAATCGGATAACCGATATAAATTACACAATTTAACAAAAATAATATACAAAAATTACACAAACCTACAAAAATAATATACAAAAAATTGAAAAATCGTCAAAACATACACAATTAAACAAAAAAAAAAAAATTACACCAACCTTTAAAAACAACATACAAAAACCGACTAACCGACAAAAAATAGACAATTTGACAAAAATACAAATACCTACAAAAACAATATACAAAAAAACACAAACCGACAAAAATTACACAAATCAACAATATCCAAAAAAAAGACAAAAAATACATAATCAACCAAAAATAAAATACAAAAATTACACAAACCTACAAAAATTACACAAACCTACAAAAATTACACAAACCTACAAAAATTACACAAACCTACAAAAATTACACAATTAAACTAAAATAAAATACAAAAAATACACAAACCTTCAAAAATAAAATACAATAATATCACAAACTGACAAAAATTACACAATTAAACAAAAATAACAAACGAAAATTACACAATTAAACAAAAATAACAAACGAAAATTACACAAACCTACAAAAACATACAAAAAACCGAAAAAATACAAAATTCAACAAAAATAATACACAAAAAACCGACAAACCGACAAAAATAGAAAATTCAAAAAAAATAATTTACAAAAATACACAAACCTACAAAAAATATTAAAAAAAAACAAAAACCGACAAAAATAAAATACTAAAATTACACAAACCTACAAAAACAACATACAAAAAACCGACATACCGACGAAAAATACACAATTCGACAAAAATAATATGCAAAAATACACAAACCTAAAAATAATATACAAAAAATCGACAAACCGACAAAAAATACACAATTATACAAAAATAAATTACAAAAATTACACAAAGCTACAAAAATAACATACAAAAAAAATCACAAACCGACAAAAAATACAAAATTCGACAAAAATAAAATACAAAAATTACACGAACTTACAAAAAAAACATAAAAAAACACAAACCGCCAAAAAATACACAATTAAACAAAAAAAAACTACAAAAATTACACAAACCTACTAAAATAAAATACAAAAAATACACAAACCTACAAAAATAACATAAAAAACACAAACCGACAAAAAGTACACATTCAAACAAAAATAAAATACAAAAATTACACAAAAATACAAAAATAACCTACAAAAAAATCACAAACCGACAAAAAATACACAATCAAACAGAAATAAAATACAAAAACTACACAAACCTACAAAAATAACATAAAAAAACACAAACCGACGAAAATTACACAATTCGACAAAAATAAAATACAAAAATTATACAAACATAAAATACAAAAATACACAAATACAAATACAAAAATACAAATACAAAAATACAAATACAAAAATACAAATACAAAAATACATAAACAGCATTAAAAAAATACAAATCGACGAAAATTACACAATTAAACAAAAATGAAAAACAAAAATTACACAAACCTACAAAAATAACCACCTAAAAATCACAAACCGACAAAAAATACACAATTCGACAAAAATAAAATACAAAAATTACACAAACCTACAAAAATAACCACCTAAAAATCACAAACCGACAAAAATTACACAATTAAACTAAAATATTATACAAAAATTACACAAACCTACAAAAACAACATACAAAAAACACAAACCGACGAAAAAACACACAAACCTACAAAAAACACACAATTCGACAAAAAACAAATTACACAAACCTACAAAAAAATACACAATTCGACAAAAACAAATTACACAAACCTACAAAAACAAAATACAAAAAAAACACAAACCGACAAAAATGACACAAACTTACAAAAACAACATACAAAAAACCGACATACCGACAAAAAATACACAATTCGACAAAAATAATCTACAAAAATTACACAAACCTACAAAAATTACACGATTAAACAAAAATAAAATACAAAAATTACACAAACCTACAACGTGTTTGTAAGTAATAAAGATATGTAATAGATTTGAAGAAATCGATGTTTTTATTATATATACTGATATACCCACGTATCTACCAAAGACGAATCATAGATAAGAGAAATGAAGAAGATATAACATGGAAACGTGCCGATCGACACCGAGCTATGACCACACTGGATGGACTACTAAAGCGACACGTGGAGCAAATTAATATTATACGTTTCGTTTTTAGGTTAGGTTAAGAGTAAACGAAACGTGAAAAACATATCTAAATAATAAAGTTTTTAAGTAGGTACCTACTTGTGTTTTCCATTTTGAAAATATTCTACTCAAACAAACCTTCTTTTTTTGAATATGTAATGTGTGGCTAACCTCAATACAACTAGGGGATTCAATGTTTTTCATACTAATTTTAAAACGTTATGGCAACAGTTTTAGATATTGGATTTCTTTCAAACTTCTAAACCTTCCCGGCACTAATAAGAACAAACTCTGCTATTTTCAGCGAAATCGGTCGAGTAATTTTCGAGAAAATCGAGGACACACAATCATTTTAATATATAGAGATATATTAAACAATGAAAGCTCAGACTACCCCCCTACAATGCACTATGATGGCAAAATAGCTAATAGCACCATCGACATTGTTAAATTGTTCGCGGATCATTTCCAAAGCGTATACGAAGACGAAATATCTGAAAATAAAATACCATCATATACATATCATAACACGTTACATTTACAGAACTACCACATTACACGGGAATCCTGCCTAAATAAAATACTTTCCCTTGACCCCAACAAATCTGCAGGCCCAGATAACATTCCGCCAATATTTTTTAAACAATGCGCATCTACAATATCAAGTCCACTTACCATATTATTTAACAATTTACTTTCTTCTGGACATTTTCCAACTCGTTGGAAATCTAGTTATATTAACCCAATTTTAAAAAAAGGTGATGACACAGACATAAAAAACTATCGTCCTATATGTATACAATCAGCACTGCCGAAAATTTTTGAATCCCTTGTTCTCGACTTAATTTATCCATCAATACTCAAAGTAATTGATAAAAAACAACACGGGTTCGTCAGTGGAAGATCAACTACTACTAATCTATTACTTTACCAAAACTATATTACGGAATCCTTCACGAATAAAAAACAAGTTGACAGTATTTATACAGACTTTTCAAAAGCTTTCGATAAAGTATACCATAAATTATTACTTAGTAAATTATATGCACTAAGACTGAGAGGCAACATGTTGGATTGGTTCTCAAGTTACTTATCTAACAGAATCTTGTTAAAAGATACCTGAACGATATTTTTATGTTGCAACAATTATAAGAGCATCGCATAAGAGCTATTGTTTAATTATTATTTTTTTATATATATTATCTTTGTACTCATCTACAATCCAAAAACTGGTTCCTCTTTTTTTCTTTCTATGTATCACATACTATATTATGTATTATGCAATTTCATACATTTTTACATCATCCGAAACATAAAAACACAATGATTTTTTTCACAATGTCATGCACTCATATTATAAGAGTATTATATTATGCACTTGTGTATTATGAATCATGTAGATCAGGCTATCACTATTTTTATTAAAAAAAGTAGTATCTACAAATTAAAAACCTTTCCCTTTGTAACTTCTCTGTGTCATGCACTTACACATTATTATACATTCATATATATTATAAATATGTTACACTTATATACCGACTATGCATCATGTTATTTTTTTTCTTTAAGTTCTGTACACATAATCATTTTAATATTAAAATATGTAAAAGCCCTTTGGGGCGTTAATGAATAAATAAATAAAAAAATACTCAATTTTTAGATGAAAACGAGCATTTTCAACCACTGTACGCCGCTGTGCGTAGATGCATTTTGCAGTAGTATAGGTAAACGATGTTGGTAACAATGGCGACACTCGTTGTGCACAATATTTCATACTAATAATGGTTCATCTGCTAGAGCTGGTCGATATACCAAGGTAATATTTCTCTGAGGAACCGGTTTCTTTTGGAATATTTATCACAAATTAAAATATATTTTTAAAAAATTGTAAAAACGAGAATGACAGTAATATTTATCAACCGTCTATACTATCTGCCTTGTTCATATTATGTCCAGCTTACAATTTCACCATAACTGCGAAATTGCTAAATTAAACTGGAGAAAACTGTGAAATTCATCATACATAAAAATAAAACATATTACATTCATTTACAAAAAATAAATTCACTTGCTTAAAAATAATGTACAGTCTGGTAATAATATGCATTAGAATTAATTTATCAATGATAACTCTGTTTTCTATAATAAGTCCGTCGAAGTCTGCAATTCCTCTTCAAATACATTACGCCAAAGCCACAAAGGCCACGGCGAATACGATGTAAAGTCGTATGACGGTGCTCTCCTTGAGCATGAAGCATTTGCTTATTTTATATTTATCCAGAGTAAAGACCCCCTGAAAGAAAAGGAAAAAAACACAAATTTATAAACAGTAAATATTTTGGTAAGCAAATAATAAAACCAGATTACTAATCCGGCGGGGTATATCTAAAAAAAAAATTACAACCCATGTAGTAAGCGAATCGAAAAAGGTTCAAAACCTGTGTTTTAGCTCAGCGTTTCCCAACCTTTTGCCTGCAGACCGGTGAAAATGGGGATGGGGGTAGGAAAAACACATCACAACCTCAAAACTTTCCTCCAAACCGTTCATAGCCCCGGGTACTTCAGCCAGAATCATATAAGATTCTGATAAATATTCTAAACACCCCTAAATGCCCACAACACAACATAAAAATATACATACTAGAAAATAAAATAACAGGAGTATTCTCACTCACCAGCATAAAACTGGGATTATCCCTATTCCTCCAGGAAAACGACGGAACAGAATAGTTCACCATCTTCATTAAATCAGGTCCCGGCGTGCCGATGCTGTGGGTGATATAGCAGGCATGGTTCGTGTGCCCCCCGAGCACCACCCGCGGCTCCAGGCTGTCCACCAGGTACTCTGTTGACTCCCGTGACAGGCAGTCCCATCGCTCGCGGAACTTCACGCTCCTCTCGGCCAACGGGACAGCATCTGGTTCCGTGCAGACCTCATCGGATATCCTGTACACCGGAAAGTGCTGGAAAGAAAAGATAGGAAAAAATAAGAAATCATGCAGCTATTATTCTCCATTTTTCTGTAGTTTTTTTCCGTTTCATTTAGGTTATGTTAATATTATTTTCTACAATAATTAAATACTAAAATGAGGTTTTTAAATCTCAATAATATTAATTAATAATTAAAAATTTAATATTTCTTTGTTGTTTTATTTTAAATTTATGAATAAATAAATATTTTAAGAAAATTACATTAAGTTAAGTTAGGAAAGATAAGTAATGAAAGTTATGTTAAATTAAGTAGTTGTAGTTATGTAATTAACGTTATGTAAGTAAGGTGAACACCTCAAAACCATTTTTTTAGAACAAAGTATGAGTTTATATGTTCAATTTTACAATCAGTATAATGTACGCACAACAATGCTAAAAGAATGTACCAAAAAGCATGTAATTGAACATTGTATTACGAATTATTTTCTGACAAACCTGCAACAGAATAGGTCTGCTGTAGCGCTCCAAAAGTGATAAATGATCACACTTCCTGGTGCTCGTTCCTTTCATACACCGCAGAGTCGCTGAAAAATGCACACAAATTATAAATATGTACACAGAAAATATAAAATACAAATTCAATGGACAGAAATATCTTTTTGAATTCTCTCTGCATTAGTTCACGGACAAAAGAATATTTAATCTAAACAGTATCTGGAAACTCGTGGTACAAGCAGGAAACTGGTGAAACAACATAGCAATTTGAGTTGATTTTTATTACTTTTTTTGATTTGAACTTCGTTTTTTAGCAAAATTGAGTCCGAAGTTAGTTTAATTCTAAATATTCGGTTGCTACGGGGTTACTATCAACTGTTTATTGTCTTTTAAAATGCATTGAAGTTTTAAATTGAAATTTTAAGAGGTTTCATATTGAAAATTCACAGTTAATGCAACTACTATTTATTTAAACATCATTTCCATAACGACTCGTAGAACTTTAAAATGAAAAACAAGATTGATAAGTGGAAAAACATAGTGAAATACGTACATGTAATGTTATTCACTGCAGAAGTGGCATTTTGGCAGAGAAAGCACCCATCACCCTCCATGGCCATTGACTTTATTAGCACAAAATGGTTGCACTAACGGTAGCCATCTGAACAGGAGGACCATCTATTTTGCGGGCAAATCTACCAGCTAGGTATGGAGACACGCTGTAATAAATAAAAGGACATATTTTTTATTGTTTATTGTTAAAAAAAAAAAACTATTTTCATTCTACTAATATGTATAAAAATGGGTACTCGACGGTTTTACTGCCGCAAAATACAATAGAATATTGTGTGAAAAATACAATTGAAAAAAACTACAAGATTATGGATGACTGAATTTTAATATGCCAAAACATACCGCCCGCCAAAATTAACATTTTTTCAGAACCCATCGAAAACTGATCCCGAACCCGATACCAAAAACATTGCAAAATTTTTATGAAAGGAAATCTACTCGTATATCTAATGGGTAATCTATACCTTACCAGCTATGTACACGTGAAATTATAGATAATACGTGCAAAAACGAAACCAAAAAAAAAAAAAGAAAAGAAAAATGATAATGAACAAATTGTTGCCGAATCACAGGCAAGCAACGAATGCACTTGTGGCGCAAAACCAAGAAATTGTCTATAAAGACCCTAAATTAAATTTAAACCTAGATACAATGAAACGTTACTATCTATTCTATAGGCAAAAGGCAAAGTTTTGTTACAGGCCGTAGATAGACACCATCGCTCGTTTGAACGGAGGCAACTCTCACGATTCAGTCAGATCCCGGTTTCATTTCCTTCATCCTACCGAGTGTCCTTGATGACTACCAAATCATTTACTTGAAAGTTACGTGCAGTTTTATACCATTTAACGCGGTTTTGTAGCTCTTGTAAATACTCAGTATGCCAGCGCTGCCAAAAATGTTGCGTCATTTTCTGCAAATGTTCCCACCGATTGAGTCGGTTGGTTTTAACATCCGAATAGTTATATTCGGGAATTGAAGTAAGTGGTTCACCAATCAAGAAGTGCCCTGGAGTCAAAGCTTGAACGTCCTCAGGGTCTGACGTTAAAGCACACAGGGGCCGAGAGTTTAATATTGCTTCTATTTGGTTTAGTATTGTAGTAAATTCTTCATACGTTAATGAATTATCCCCTATGACGCGTTTGGAATGGTTCTTTACTACTCTTATGTTCCCTTCCCAGAGTCCTCCGAAGTGGGGACTGGAAGGACTGGAAGAAGGTTAGGTTAAGTATTATGCAATATAGCAGAATAGAATCGCAATGTTGAATCGACTCCAACTTTGGTTTTTTTCTATTTAAAATAGAACCATGTGAACGACAGTCGCTACATGAACAACGCTAGTAGAGTAATATCTATGGTTACGTACAATAAAAAAATTATTTTTCTTTCGAAGATTTGCAGTCACCTTGAGCTCCGCAAATACAAATGAAATGGAATAAAAATAGAGCAAGTGTGAACGTATTGCAATTCCTGTCTATCATAGAAAGGTTCATTCCATGAGACAGACCATAGAATAGATAAGGTGGGAACCCAGAATTAGGTTAAGAGAGGCAAGCCAAGCAAAAACTCCCACTTTTTTTTGTATTTTACGTCTGTATAACAGTAAAGTACCAAAATAATGACAATAAGATAAAATACAAAAAAATATATAACCTATTTATAGTGAAAATCAATATCATGGTTTCCCACGACCATGTACAATTTCGTTTCATATGGAACTTTAAACAAGGTAAAGAACCGATCGACATAATCATTGAATTCCTCGCCACTGACAATCATTGAACTATGAATGTCTCTGAAATGTTAAATCAAATGAGTAAACACAAAAAAAAATATCTTTCAAAGATTTGGTACATCTTTTTGAGCTCTGTGAATACAAAAGTATTGAAATAGAGTATATTTGAACATGCGACAATTCCTTTCGATCATAGAAATATATGTTCCATGAAATAGTTCATAGAATAGATGAGGTGGGAACACGCCATTTCATCCTGTGATTTTTCATAGGTAACAACTAGTTAAAACAATATTTCATGTAGGATAACCATTAAACCAAAATTTGTTTGAGTTTAAAAAGTTGCATCATTGTTCAGTAAATTCTACTGTGACTGAAATATTGTCTTCAAACGAAAAAAAAAGAATAATTTGTTATCTGGGTTTGTACAAAAAGTTAATGTTACGTTTGACTTGAAATTACAATAATAAGAATTCTTTCAAAAGATATTACCACTCCAACAATGATATGAACGGGACAGAACTCCTATCAAGGAGAAAAGGTTAACAGAGAGAGAATACTTTAACTCAAAACCTGGATGCAAGAACCATTAAATAAACTTTAATGAAATGGCGCACAAATTTAATAGTACCATTTTGAAATAAAATAATCAAAAGAAATTTTGCTTACCTGCACGAAAACCACATAGTATATTAAGAACTCACAAAATAGGAAAACTGATATAATGTAACAAAATGATTTTAGGAATATATCACTGCGTATAGCCACGTTTATTTATTTCCGCGAGGACTAAGATATATGATGAATTCAACAACGAACTTATCATCCGTACGTAAAACTAACTAAAGGATGCTACATAATTATTTATTTAAAACACAACCGGGTTTTCTCAAATTTCGTCAAAGTTCACCAATAACGTCCGTCGTCCAACAATAACAATTGAAACTGACGTTTGAATTAATTCAGAAATTAGCCATAGATAAGTAGTGATGTCGCGTCCCAGATTTTCTTTTCGAAATAAACAATTATCGAAACAATGAAATCCTTCGATTCTAAAAAAAGTTAATTTTGACAAATTTGTTAAGGCAGATCTCTTGCGAATATTTTTTTGAAAAATTTTTCCATCGTTCACGGAATGCAAAAACATTGTCTATGTATGGACAAATGTGTATGGACACCCCAAATGTAATGTTGTTTTAGTGTAATTTTTTTTTTAAAACAGGAGGAGGAGATCCGGCTTTAAGTTTTTTTGTAACAAAACATTCACCGAAAAAATGATACTTGAAATGTCATTACCATTGTAATCAAATGGAAAAAAGTTATATTTTCTTATATCTATGTTTCATAACCTATAAACATAAAAAATATAACAATCTGTCCTAGAAAATTACTTCAGCAATTAATCGGTATAAAGATACGACAACCACGTTCTTTTTAGATAATTTAACTTTTTAAAAAGTAAACTACAATGGCGTCTGACAACCCGTTTATCAATTTGACAGCTGTTTGCAAAATAGAGGGCACAGAAAACGTATCAATATTGTAAACGTCAAACTTCTATGGTTGTAATCTGTCAAATGGCAAAGTATTTAATTTCAGTTAAATTTTATTAAATCATCAACAGAAATTTGCCGTTATTTCAAAACATTTTACTTATTGTTGAATCAACTATCAAAGGTTGCCTCACATTTTGACTGTTGCAAGTGAATCGTAGTAAAAGAGAGAACATTTTTTATGAAGTTATTTCAACTGAGTTCTTCGTTTAACACTACTGTCACAATTTAAAAAGAAATATTTGTAGAAGTAAACATTCTGTGTCAATTTACAAATTTTTTGAACTAATTTCTATGTTTCACGGTATTCCATTGGCAGTAGCTCAGTCCCTGTAACTTCAGCAGTGTTGTCATTGGGTATTTAATAATGTCTCCTTGTTCAACTACATGGTATTCAGCTCTCCAACTATCTGAGTTTTCTTCCCTTTAAGACGATACATTGGCACCATAGCCAGATGACCGTTTCTTCATTGTCTGACAGTAGATATTATAGAGTGGTAGATACTTTCAGTATCGCCCTGGTAGAAGATCGCCATTCAGAATCGAAACGTCACTTGAAATGGCTTTAACTTTTAGTGTGCCGAAATTACCCATCGGATGTGCAAAATTTGTATCCGTTGAACGCCAGCGTATCCGATCAGCAACGTCAAAAAATCATTTCTCTGAATATAAGTAGCTATTCTGGGAAAACTACCTATGATAGATATATACAATTTTTGTAAATATGTAAACGCATTATCTGGTAAGACGGTACAACTTACAAAAACATAATTTTGCGAAAAACAAGTAAGTTACTATGGAAATAGATACTACAGAAGTATTAATCTCGGGGGCTCGGCGTTTCAAAGGTTAGCTGTGTTTTGTGACCAAATCTGAATAGCCAGGCACTCCCCAATCTTCCTCTTTCCAATCTGCTTTCCCTCCATGGTCCTACTGACTGCGGTATATCCATATAAAAAAAAATTGACAATATTTTATAAATATTTTGAAGAAAACAAGATATATTATTACATTTCAATTTATAATACCAAGATGGCCGCCAAAGAATGCAAAATGGCCAATAAAGAATCCAAGATGGCCACCAAAGAGTGTGAAATGGCTACTAAAGAATCAAAGATGGCCGCCAAAGAATCAAAAATGGCGACAAAAAATACCAAAACGGCGGCTAAAGATTCCAAGATAGCCCCCAAATATCTTAGCCCTTCTGAATTTGAAAATGTCTGTCGCGTTTGCTTGAAGCAGCGACGTTGCAATCAATATTCGCATACAAGGTAAATTCGCATAAGCCGCCGCAAGATCTGGGGTTCAAATTCAGGCAGTGCTCTGGTTTGGGGTGCGAACCCACGGATGGATTGCCCGCCACGATATGTCTCTATGATTTTCCCCAGTTTGAGGGAGCTGTGAGGAGGGGAAAAATATAGAAAAGAGAAAGGTTGAGAAATACCTAGCTATTCCCAGTTTTACAGTTTTTTTTTAGTTGGTCTATAGTTTCCCCAGTTTGAGGGAGCTGAGAGGAGGGGAAAAATATAGAAAAGAGAAAGGTTGAGAAATACCTAGCTATTCCCAGTTTTACAGTAAATAAATAATTTTTTAATATTGCCATATACTCTTTTTGTACTAATTTATCAATAAATAAATAAAGTTTTCATCATTTGTTTTATACGGTATTATGTATAACTTTCATGTCAAAATGAATAGAATTACCTTAATCTACCATTTCGACGGGTGGAGGCAAAGGTCACGTGACACCCTTTTTGGCACCAGCCTAGTTCACTGCCGTCCACGTCTGTTTCATGTAATTTTGATTCTGGTAAGAAAATTGTAAAACATATATTAAACTAGTCAAACTAAATGCTCAGTTTTGTAAACTAGCCAAACCTTTATATTTATTGTATTTTACTTATTTTTTTTTTAATTAAATTTTTTTTTTTTAAGTGTCACCTCACAAGAGCGCATATCGCTACCCGGTTGGGCAGCATTGTGAGGCGGGTAAGGAGGGGGCTGTAGGAAGGGATTTGTTAATGTGGGCCTTGAATTCACTGTTTTACTTTAAATTGGCAGCGCATATTATTTTGGTGCTCATCGGTTCTGATTAAGTAGGAATGCTTACTAAAATAGTCAACCACTAATCAAAAAGGTTAAATTAAATAAATCCACTCTTCACTAAACAGACGTGTTGTCTTTTTATACTTCTCGAGATGCTGAGGCGACAGCCGGCTAACTGCCGCTGACTCAGCACATTGATAATATAAAGCTGATGTATTTTTTAAAATAATTTATTTTTTATGGCATATAGGTGAGCTATTCGTGTGACAGCTGCGACTATGCGACCAAGCAGAAGCGTTACCTCGCCTCGCACATGCGTAGCCACTAGGCGGAGCCCTCCTTCAAGTGCCAGATCTGCCCCTTCCGCAGCCGCTACGTGAAGAGTCTCAAGGCCCACGGTCGTACGCACTGTCAACGTTTACCGCACCAGGTACGTTCCGGCGCTTCTTTGCGATACGGCTGCATTTTGATTAGCGTCGAAATTAATAGACTCGCCCTAAGTACCATTCCAACCCCTGGAGGCAATGGTCACGTGACACTCATTTTGTCACCAGCCTAGTTCACATGCCATCCACGTTTGTTTTGCGTGATTTTGGCTGCGGTAAGCAAATTACAAAACATTTATAAAAACTCTTCATACTAAAGTCAAACTAAATACTCTTTACAAAATATTCGGTTTTTGTAAAATACCCAAATCTTTTTACTTATTCGCTGTTTTACTTAAATTGGCGGCACGCCTAGCTCACCCTTTGCCCCCCTTAATTTTGGTTTCTTTGCCTTGTGCGTTAGAGCGTCTCTATGTATCATTTGTTCCGTGGTGGATGATTTTTTTAAAGGAAAATAAGGAGTCAGTGTGTCCAGGAGTGACGGATGTACTAATCCATCCCTCCTACTGCATTGCAAAGGTGATGAGTTGAGAGAGTCCGGCTCACCACGCAGCTGGTGGGCAGACGCTACCGCCACCAAGACCTGATCAAACCTCACCGTATGAACCCGGGCACCCCTGCTAAGTCACCTGCCGTAGTGAACCACTCGGGGTGACCTATGGCAAAGGATTTCAATAGGGAGATGTTTTATGAAATTACCAAAATATTTGTTCTTATTTGTATAAAATGCCAAATCTAGTAATTATATATCGATGTTTAACCCACAGCAAAAGTAACCTAACCTAACTTTTTCACCATTCTTTTTCCAGTGCATCCAATGTGACGAAACATTCCTAGACGAAGACGCACTGCAAAAGCACGTGGCGCTAGTGCACGTTAAGTTGCCACTGCGCAATCACACATGCAAGTTCTGCGGCAAACAGTTTACGCTGGTCGCCAACCTAAAGAGACATATCGCCATCTGCTCCGAGAGGTGAGATATCACTGAACCGATAACCCCTAGAAGTGTGATGTATCTGACATCACTTAGCAGGTTGCTAAAAATTTTCTTTAAAAAGAAAAACAAACTTTCCCAAATAACGAATAGCCCGATAATATTTGATAATCTCCGACTACCACTGCAGCAAGAGGAAGTTGTTGCTTGTGTTGTGACGGAGGACTTGGCTAGCAGAGGAATTGAATTAATGACGCCTGGGTGGGACCTAGACACGACGCCAACTTGGCCACTGATCGATGATTTATTTGTAAATTCTATACGGGTAGTTAGGAAATTGTATAAGGTTTAAAAATACAAAAATCCTCAAACTGAAACCCTTAAATACGTCTCAAAATGTATGAAAATAGGTGCAGTTTGAAAACCAGTGAAAGTGATTTTTAACATTTCATCGAAAAAATTCCACTACGTATTTTATTACGGTTTGAGGATTATTGTCTTTTGAAAACTTGTACATTTTCCTAACTACCCGCATAGAATTAACGGATAAATCATTTGTAGTATTTCTTGAGTTAGCAACCTGCAAAGTGTGTATTTTTCGGTGCCGACCTTTTTTTGTTGATGTTTTTGATAATGTTGGATCAATTTATCTAGAAGTGAGGAAAAATTGTGTTACTTCGGGCACACTTATACGCGCTCAACACATTTCTTTCAGTTTTTCTCTTCAGTGCATAAAGTGCCTCATAAGTGAGATTCTACTGTACGAGGTGTGTTCAAAAGAAAAGGTGTACATTCGATTATCGAATTTTTTTTTGTTATGTTGGTACACATATGTTTATCATATGTTAGCATTATCAGCCATTTTGGATTAGTGGTTTGTTTTTGACGACTGGAAAGGTTAGTCATGTTTTTGTGTGTTCTGGATCAAAGAATATGTATTAAATTTTGCGTTAAAAATGGAATAAAGTGCTCCAACGCACTTAAAATGTTGACTGTGGCATTTGGCGAGTCTACTTTGTCTCAAAAAGTGTTTATAAGTGGTACAAGCGCTTTACAGAAGGCCGAGAAGATGTTAATGACGATGAGCGTCCTGGAGTTGCAACCACGTCAACAAACGAAGAAAACATCGAAACAGTGAAGAAAATGGTTTTGGAAAATCGTCGAATCACTATTAGGGAAGTTGCAGAGGATGTTGGCATATCAATCGGCTCATGCCATGCAATTTTCTCGGATGTTTTGGGCATGAAACGTGTGGCAGATAAGTTTGTTCCGAAATTGCTAAATTTTATGCAAAAGCAACGTCGCATTAGTATCGCTCTTTCGATTATTTGGCCAAAAACAACACCGTAATCATGCCTCAACCATCGTGTTCACCGGATTTGGCTCCCTGCGACTTTTTCCTATTCCCGAAACTGAAGAGACCAATGAAAGGAAAGTGTTTTGCCACAATTGATGAGATAAAGTCAGAATCGAAGAACGAGCTGATGGCCATACCGAAAAGCGCATTCCAGAAGTGCTTCGAGGATTGGAAGAAGCTCTGGCATAAGTGCATTATATCTGAGGGGGATTACTTTAAAGGGGAGAAAATGGATATTGATGAATAAATAAATACTTTTCGAAAAAAATAGATATTCACCTTTTCTTTTGAACACACCTCGTATGTATGGATTTCCGAGAAATTATTGCGGGAATCAATTTTTTATCTTTTAAAAAATAAGACAATAACTTTGTTTACATCACTTTTATTTGGTATATACTTTTGCCGATGGGGTTTCGCTTCTATATTTCAACTTCAAGGTTTGGGTAGGGTCTTTCTAGTAATTTCTATGACGTTTTTTTGAGAATAGTTGTCAGTTCTTCTTCTGTTAATTCCTTAAGCCAAGGTTTGCTGGACTTAATGCAATTATTGATTGAATGACTTTTTTGATATTAAGTGGGAGTTTGTTATATAATTTTACAGCTAAAAATTCAGAGCTTCTTTGTCCAAAAGTAGTATCGCATTTAGGTACATTTAGTTTGTCTAGTTGCTTTGTTCTGGTACTACGATCATGCCTTTCCCCAAAGCGGTAGGCAGAGAGGACGGCCCGCCAAACAACTCGGTCTTGGCACACACTCCTTGCTTCATTCAAATTCATACATCATCTCATACATACTCTTCTGTTATTCTGACGCTTGACACGGCCCGATTCAAGTATTTGTTTCACTTAATTGTGTCATGTCTTCCTCGGGTGTCCGCGCCTTCTTCTTCCATTCACATCATATATTCTCCTTACACTCTTTCTTTGTTCATCTGCTCTACATGCCCATACCATCTAAGCGTCCCTTTCTTCATCTTACTCATTATGCTTACATCAGCCGTACATTATTTACGAATCTTGTCAGGACGGCCTCCATCGATCGAGGGGTAAGGCTCTCGACTACGAATCCGAAGGTCGCGGGTTCAAATCCCGGCGTGCGCACGTGAATTTTATTTAATTAATTTCTGCTGTTTCACAATTAATTAATTTAAAAATAATATGTGGTATATTTTCGCACGTTCCGGAGTGGAAGATACTCTCAGTATCGCCGTGGTGAAAGACCAACATTCAGAATTGAAACGTTGCTTGAAATGGATTTTAGCCGTGTTTGGTGACCAGATATGAATAGCCAGGAATTTCCCCACCTTCCTCTTCCCTTTATCTTTCCCCTCACAATACCTTCAGCCTCACAACATTCCCCAATTGCCATGCTAATTGGGATGCCATAGTCTCGCTGGCTCCAGATGGTTGGGAGCAGTTGGGACTCTTGTGGGGTATTAAAATAAATAAAAAACTCTTAGCCCCCTGTCCCCCTATCTGGACCCCAAACTGTCACTTATCTGAGTCCTCATCTGTGTCCCTAATTGTCCGACTATCTGAGTCTCTAACTGTCCCCTTCATTTTTCATTTGTTTTGATTTTAGCTGTCAACAGTTGTTCTGTTTTGTTGCTCATTATATTTATCAAAAATCAATTATTTTCTGTTATCTACTTAAAGAAAAGTGTTGTATATTGTTCCTTGAGGATTCTTCTCCCCTCTGGTCATCCAGGAGCCAATTTTCGCAGCTGATTATCAGATATTTATACACTTTTCTACCTAGTCGTCACCAGTTCCATTTTTTCTTTTTTTTTCTTTTTCTTTTGTATTTGTAAAGAATGGAGGATATTCCTGAAAAGGTCCATTCAGGACTCCCCAGAAAGCCTCCAGATCCCCCTCCTGACCTTCCAGATAATACGTCAGAAATTTCAGACAGCGAATCTGTCATAATAAAGTCCTACAAAAAAAGAAAGTTTAGTGCATCTCCAAATATATCCGACACTCCTTCAACTTCACAGACCCCAGCAGAACTTCCAGCATCTCCTCCAACTAATTTCTACTCTGTTCATTCCCGTGGCCCATATATTGTGTACGCCCAAAAAACCGAGCAAGGAAAAACTATTCATCCTCTTGAGTTTGGTAAATTTCTAACAAATACAAAAATTCTTTCCATCAAGCCTGGAGGTGTAAAAGCCGAGGGTCGTTTTCGAATCTCTGTTAAATTCCTCACAGGGTCAGCCGCCAATTCATTTATTTTATTTTATTAAAAATATTTACATTTCATCAAATTCCAAATTCAAGGCATGCATTCCTACTTTTAATGTAATCCGTATGGGGTTGGTCAGAGGTATCTCGACCGATCTTTCCATCCCAGAAATTTTATCCGCCCTTACAACCCCTCAACATATCGGCAATCCCATAAAAGCCAGAAGACTAAATTACAAGGACTCTTCTGAGGGCACAATTTCCTGGAAACCCTCCCAATCTGTCGTGATCACCTTTGAAGGGCAGTCTCTTCCCTCGCATATATATTTATTTTTTAATTCATTACCGGTTGAAATTTACACTTATCCTACCACACAATGTTTTAATTGCTGCCGTTTTGGTCACACCAAAGCTACATGCAGATCTCCGCCCAGATGTTTCAAATGTGGTGAAAGCCACACAGCTGACCAATGCCCTTCTTCAGCCCAACCCAAATGTTTCTACTGTTTAGGCTCTCATACAGCCATCAACTATTCTTGCCCAGAACAATCCCGCCAAAAAAATATTAAATTTTCGATGTCTTTTCAGAACTTATCTTTTCTGCAGGCATCTAAATTATTCCCTCCCGTCAAAAAATCATTTGCTGAGGCTTTATCCAGCAACCCTACATCCAACTCTCACCAATCCTCAACAACAATTTCTTCTCGCTCAACTAAATTCTCATACAAAAACCCCACCCCTAAACCGGCTCCTGGATATGATCAACAACAACACAATTCACTTCTTTTAAATCCCAATGGGTCATCACTTTCAACTGCCGTAAATGGTTGTGCAAACAATTCTAATCCATCCTCAACGAACTCTCTCTTCCTTTCTGAAAAACTCTCCCAAGACAATTCTTCATTTATTCAAACCCTTATTATGCTTTTAATTGACCTAATTTCTTCACAAACCAATCTACCGTCCAACGCTGCTTCTATTATTACCACATTAAAATCACTTTCTCAAAATGACTCCACAAGACGTTAGAATACTTCAGTGGAATAGCAGAAGCGCCATCTCCAATAAGGATGACCTCACCCGCCTTCTGTATTTCCACTCAATATCGATTGCTGCCGTCTCTGAGACTTGGTTTAAGCCAGATTTAGACAGCCTTTTAGATAAGATCCATTCAAAGTCTCTTCGTCTTATTCTAGGAGCCATGAAATCTTCTCCAATCAACTCGATGCAAGTAGAATGCTGCGAACCCCCCTTGCATATAAGAAGGTGATGCTTAGCAGAAAAATATATTTTCAAAACATGATGGATAACATCCCATCCCTTGATTCCACTTCAATCTTTAAATATGATGTTATTTCAAATCCATGTTGGTAAAAACATTCCCCCCCCCCTTTTCTATGACTGCTATAACTCTTTCCTGGATATACCCACCAACATCTATCGTAACGAATCTCTTCCCCTATACTCGTGTTCCTATGAAAGCCTTACTTTCTATCCCAAGGTTCACCAGTTTATAGGAATAAGCAAAAAAAATATAAACAATTCAGCTCAATCAAATAATGTAGAATTTAACAAAATTATTGAAAACAATTGGCCAAACTATATAAAATTATTCACAGATGGTTCCAAACTCAGTCAGGATTCCCATTGCGGGGCCAGTGTGTATGTTCCACACAGGAAGATGAGTCTCCCACACAAACTTCCCAAAGAATGCTCCATTTTCTCTGCTGAATGCATAGCTATCATAGAAGCACTGCATCTTGTCAAATCGCACAATATTAGAAACGCCCTCATTCTTTCAGATTCGCTTAGCTCACTACAAAAAATATGTTCATCCCCACTCAATTCTAATAGCGATTCCCTAATCTGCTCTATCAGAGACCTCCTGTATTCCATTTCACTATGAAATGCGTCAGTGGTCCTGGCTTGGATTCCAGGACACCTAGGTATTACTGGAAACGAAATAGCGAATTCCATTGCTAAGAAAGCCACTGTTTGCGGTCCGTTAAATGGTATTCCTGTTCCAGTTATATATTATTTCCCTATTCTAAAAAGTAAATACAAACTCCAATGGTCCTCTGAATGGAAAATAGCTTAACAAAAGGTCATCAGTACTCATTAATACAACCGTTTATTCCTGTCAAGCCCTGGTTCCATAAATACACTTGCATGCCAAAAAAATATATTTCCTCCATAACTGGAATGAGACTAGGTCACACTTCTTGTCTTAGTCATCTGGCCAGATTCCATATAGTCAGCTCGCCTTACTGTGATTGTGGGTCAGAGGATACTCTGGACCAGAGGTTACCAAACTTTTTGTGTCGTAGACCCCTTGCCATGTTTTTCGGTTTTTGATAGACCCCCTACTTACCTTTTTTTATATGAGTACCGCACAAATAAATGTTGTCGATGGATGACGCAATGTATTGCTAACACCCCTGGCACATTTTGTTTTAAATAGCTTATAAATCCACGATAACGTCCAACCATGGCAGGTGCTCCATCTGTAGCTACTGATATTATATTTGATAAAGGGATTGCTTTTTCAATGAAGTAATCCTACAAAACATGAAGTATTGATTCACCTTTAGTGTTGGTTGTCAAAGTTCTTGCGAAGAATAGTTCTTCGTAGATTTCTTGATTCATAATAAAACGAACATATACCAATAATAATGCTTCATTACCAGGTAAAGTTGACTCGTCCAGTTGTATAGAGAAATGGGTCGTTTGCAAATAATTACACAAGCAGCTTTCAATATCAGAACTCATTTCATCAATGCGTCTTTCAACAGTATTGTTGCTTAAGGGAATTCTTTTAATGATATCAGATGGATGTTTGTGTAAAACAGTTTTAAAAACCTCTTCAACGGCTGGCAAAATTAACTTCTCTCCGATTGTATGCGGTTTTCCGGCTTTTGCTATAAGTAGTGAGATATTGTAAGACGCCCGCAAACCATCATCGTTTCTTTGTGACGTCGAAGCAAACATTCTGTCCAGCGTGGGTCTCTTCTGAAGTTTATCTTTGAGTGTTTGAAAGTATTTCAAATCTTTATCTGTTTTATTAGGGTGACATCTTTTCAGATGATCCTGCAGCTTAGATGGTTTCATAGTGTCATTGCCCAAAACTTTGTTGCATAAAAGGCACATAGGCAATTGTTTGTCCGACAATGATGGAATGAAGCCAAGCTTCAAATAATCAACACTGTACTTACTGTCTACATTTCTTTTTTAGATTCGGACATGGCATCAATCATCTGTGGGCAAAATTAATCAAGACATAAAATCCAGCAGCTGTATATTAAAAAATTAGTCAAATTTAAATTGTATGGTCTCAGATTTTATGGCAGGCATAGGCGTACAGATAAATGAATGTGAGAAGGGGAATGTTATGAATGTTACCTAAGGTTTTGGTATGATGGAACTTTAAGGAAATTTGAAAGTAAAATGACAAAAAATGTTAAAATAAAATATTATACAACAAATAATAATAACAAATTGTTATGCGATTTATCTCTACGTACATTCGACTGTCATGTGTAAAAATTCACTGGTTCCACTTTAGCAATAATACAAAATTTTTATTTTAATGTAGAGAAGTATGTACAGTGCAATATCCATAATCCGAACTTCCGTAATCCGAACATTTCAGTAATCCAAACTGGCCCACAGTGTAACGATCAATGGACAAAAGTACAATTTTTTTACTTTTTTTGTGAAGTTATTTGGTAAGATATATGTATTTATAAAAGAATAATAAATGCCAAGCAAGGCCGTAAATAAGTAAATATTGACACACATACATATTTATTTATGTGACAGGCCAAAATATGTAGTTTAATTCCAAAATATTTTATTTTTAGTATGTTTCCTATATGTAAACATTTACACTATATAAAAAATAAAAAAAACAAATGAGAGTGCGTATTGGAAATTCTTCAAAAAAACACGCAGCTGTACAGGTTGTGGGTTTCTCATTTTCTTAATTTATCTTTCAGTGGTAACATATTGTATGTTAATAATTAAATACATACGTAATATGTACGTACAGTTGTCTTTTTTTAGATTTTTCCGAAAACATTCCATAATCCGAACTTTTCGGTAATCCGAACATCGAACATTACGCAGATTGCACTGTAATTATAATACAGATTGCTAAAACTTTTAACAAGAAACTATTGAGGAGTACTCGTGTAATTTTGCATGATTTGAATATTATACTACAAATAACTGAAGTCATGATTGGCGTAATTTATCTATCTTTGCTAAGTACGAGTACAAAACTAAAATTTTATAAAAAAAATGTACTTTCTTTTCTCCGGCACTCTCAAACAAAATAACACTGATTCACTATAATTTGTGTGATAAACTACCAGTTTATTTTTTTTTTTAATATTTTCTTAGCACTTTCCTTTTCAAGATTCAGGAAACGAATAAACGTATTTGTCTCACATTCGTATTTATAGAGTGACGAATTGAACAAGTCAGTGCAAGTTCGCGAAACTCTGAAACAAAAATTGACAAGAATTTTTTGTAACAAGATGATACTGGTATATCATTATGTGCAGGTTTTTACAAGTTAAAAATGTATTGCGATCACAAAGCGAATTCCTACATCCTACAACTTACACAATTTTATAAACATATATAATAATTTTTTTACTTCATAGGTACTTTTATAAATAATGTACATGTCTTTATATTCTAAAATAGTATAATGTAAGTAAATAGGTACTATCAGTGTATGTTGAGATCCACTATCGTGGACCCCCATTTTCATTTCATGGACCCCCAATTTTTTTTTTCGCTGACGTAGACCCCTTGCAGATTGTCATAGACCCCTGGGGGTCGTTATAGACCACTTTGGGAATCACTGCTCTGGACCATAATTTCTTTGAGTGTCCTATCAATGACCAATTTCAAAATTTTATGCATGAATTGGTAAAACTTAAAATTAACCTCCCTACCAGTATTCCCTGCCTTCTAAGTCTCAACTCCCCCCAAATTAACAATTTATTAGCAAAATACATTTATAAAAATGGCATTCAAATTTAAGTCATTGGGGATTAAAAACACATAAATTTACACTGTTTAACTTATCTTACTTATCTGCTTCAATTTTATTTGCCCAAATATTATATCTTGTTTAAAAGTAACTAATTTTAAGAACAATCTGTACAATTAAAATCTAACTGATTAAACATGGCCGAGATCGCCCTTAATGGGTGAAAGCCAATAACATAACAAAAAAATAAAAATAAAAACTCTTTTCTTATCACCGGGTTGATATTACATTTTTCAAACATATTGTCAATTATTATAAGGCACTCATTAATGGGGATGTTGCTAAATAAGGATTTTACATCTAAAGAAATGAATTGACAGTTATGCGGAATATCAAAATTTTAAATTTTATTTACTAGTTCTATCGAGTTTTTGACACTGTAAAGTGGTGAAAAATTTGTATATTTTTTGAATATGCAGTTAAGTCTTTTTGCCGGAGTTCCATCCTGACCGCGAAGGTGAACAGTTGTGTGCAGAGTTGTGTGTGTATTTGTTTCGAGTCATCGCGGTGTTCATGACTTCCTGCCTTCGGCTCAGATAAGAATTATTGTTACATTCTATTTTTGTTTACTATTTGTTCGTATTATTTGATTTACGATTGTCGAGTGTACAGTCAATCTAATTGACTTTATTTAATTTAATTTTTATTTTTAATTAATAAAGGCGGCACTGCTCTTATTATCCATAACTCTATCCCTTTTAAAGAAATAATTTTACACACTCTCTCCAACAATTTTCAAATAGTAGCAGCTATTGTATCTGATATTACAATATTATCAATATATATCCCTCCCTCTATAACTTTTGTTGAAAACGAGTGGTCATCATTTATATCTCAGATTCGTCTCCCGTATATATTACTTGGTGACTTTAACGCCCATTCTCCCGCTTGGGGTAGTGAATTAACAAACCGTTAATTAGATTTCATGAATACCTATAATCTATGTATTTTAAACGACGGGTCCCCAACTCGTTTCACTGCCCCGCAACATAGGAAAAGTGCGGTGGATTTATCTCTTTGCTCATCTTCATTGATTCCCAAATGTTCCTGGAACATCCTCAAAGATCCCCTTTCCAGTGACCATTTCCCTATAATAATTACCTTCCACCGTCTAACAACCTCTCATTCCTTTTCACCAAACAATAACTTTAAATTTAAAACGAAAGACGCGAATTGGAGAAATTTTTCTTTAGAATTAGACTCCATTGTTCAATCAACTAAGTCTTCCCTTGCTAACATCAGTTTACAGTGTGAATTGTTTCCTAATATAGTAATAAAAGCTGCAGAAAAAACACTACAAAAACGCAATGTTAACATTAAAATAAAACATTCGACTCCATGGTGGGATGAAGAATGCACTGCTGTCGTTAACTCCAGAAAAGAAGCAATTTCCATTTTCCGTAAATGTATGTCCCTCGAAAATTTCCTTTCTGTTAAACCTTCTCAGGCAGAAGTTAAACGTATTTTGAAAAATAAAAAAGCAGTCTGGATGGCGAAAGTTCTGTGAAAACTTGTCTCCTGAATCTTCCCAGTCATCTGTATGGTCTAATTTAAAAAAAAATCGGTTCTTCATATGCTCCGCAGCGTTCCAAACACATTCCAGAAGAAATTATTGAAGATTTCGCTGATAAGATAGCTCCTCCATCAGTTGCCAGATGTGACGCAATGCCTTCTTTTATTTCTTATCCATCCCACTCTAGCTGGCTGGACTCTCCTCTCTCTGTAAATGAATTAAAACAAGTAATCACTTCCCTTACAGACTCTTCTCCTGGCCCCGATGGAATAATATATAGCTGCATTAAAGCATTCTCAGACATGTCGATTGAATATTTCTTATCCCTAGTTAATTACATGTTCAAAACAGGATTTATTCCGGAAGTCTGGAGGGTACATAAAATCCTTCCGATTTTAAAACCAGGGAAGAATCCATCTTAATCTCATCTTATCATCCTATTGCTCTTTCGTCATGATTAAGGAAAGTAGCGGAACATTTGATAAAGAACAGATGGAATGGTTTGTTGAAAATCAAGGAATTATCTCTCCAAATCAATATGGGTTCCGGAAAAGGAAATCAACCATGGATAATTTAAATGTGTTGACAACAGACATCCGTATTTCTCAGTCCCTTAATTCTTACACTCTGGCCACATTCCTTGATCCTTCGTCAGCTTACAACGATGTATTAATTAATGTATTGAAATAAAAATGTAAATTCCCTTAAAATTAATTCAATTTATTATTAATTGGAATAAAGAATTGTCAAAAAAAAATCAACTTTAATCTTCAAAGGAATATTTAATGATTATGACAAAGAATTCGTGGACGATCTCCTAGAACAAAATCATGAAATAAAGATTATGGCCGGAAATAAGGACACTAAACCTATCTTTAACGTAAAGAAAATAATTAAAAATAAATTTAATGATACATTCAACTATATTGTGGAAGTGGATAGTGAAGTAAGGAGAATATTAGTAAATAAAGAAAAAATCAACATAGGCTACCAAAAAATTTACGTTGAAGACGCAAACCCGGTAATGCAATGTTACCACTGTTTACGCTTCGGCCATGGCACTACAAGATGTCTTCAGCGAGAGAGAAACGAGAAACCCGGGTGCAGCTATTGCGGTCTCGACCACGCCTAAAGCGATTGCGGGAACAAAAACAATCAGCCGAGTTGCAAAAATTGTTGTGAACAAAATGCAAAATATAAACTGACGTTTCCAGTCAATCATAGATCGAACGATAAAATCAATTGTAAAGCATATAAAAAAATGCTGGCGATTGCTCAACAAAATATGGAATATTAACTTTTCCTCATCTGTAATAACGGAATTATCGAGGAAGTATATTTTTACTAAGAATATTATAGTTTTTTGGTTATAAATGTAAATGACGATTTTCAGTTTAATTCTCACAGTTATGTGATATGTCAATGCTCACTATACCGTGCTATAAAACAAATGCATCATAAGTTTTTAATGTATACGTTTAACGATATTACTAATATTGATTCATTTTATACACCTTTGGCATATCATCTAATTGTCCAAATAACTGTCTTTTACACATATAATTACATACTCTGGTTTTTTATACATACACTTACTTTGGCATATTATCTCACCATCAAAATTAATTCTCATAACATAACGATTCTATCACAAAAACATATCGATAACAATATTCATAATTATGATTGGAAATCACTTCTAGAAGTAAAAAAAGCTCTTTTATTATTTATTCAAAAATTAAAACTTATTTTGATGACTTGTATAAAAATAGTACAATTGTGATAAGTAAAAAATCTAAAACACGACCTTTTGCCAAAAATGATTGGATATCTAATGATGCATTGAATAAGATTAAAAAAAGAGATTTTTATATAAACGTTGGAAAAATGCTCCAACAAACAAATACTATGAAAAAGAATATAAATCTTTTAGAAATGTTTTAAATAAATTCTTAGTTAAATTAAAAACTACGTACTATAATGATAAATTTAAAAACTTTTTTCATGTTTCAAAAAAAACATGGGAGGAGTGTAATAAAATTTTGGGAATGAAATGTAAAAACGACTGTGACGAAGTTGTCTCCAAATATCTGATGAAAGATCGAACAAAAGAAAATGTAACTAATGATTTTGTTGATTATTTTTCTGAAAGTGTTTACAATATGTTACATGAGTGCAACTACAAGACAGCTGGGTTTGAACCGGAGGATATGCCTCAAACCATGTACCTACCAAGAGCCACAGTGGCTGATATAGAAAACATTGTTAGGCAAATGAAAAGCTCTTCTCCAAGAATTGATAATATCAGGATGAGTGATATTAAAAAAACATCTATAAACAACTATCTATAAAGGAGGTGATCACACTGTATTGGGTAACTACAGACCAGTTAGTATTTTACAATCACTCGACAAAATTCTTGAAAAATACATTCAATTAAAATTAGTTAAATATTTAGAAAAAATTTCCATTATTGATACCAATCAATACGGTTTTCAAAAAAAAGAGCACTGAATTGCTACTTCAAAAGTTTGCCAGCCTAATAAATATTGAGTTGAATTGTAAAAAAACATACATTATTCTTATTTATAGATTATTCCAAGGCTTTTGATACTATTGACCATTGTAAATTACTTAAAATACTAAAAATTATAGGAATTAGAGGAAAACTTCTAAAACTCTATGAAAATTACTTAAGCAACCGATGCATGAAACTGAAACTATTGAACACTTTAAGTAAAAAAAGGAAGTTTATGGCAGGAGTGCCTCAATGTTCCATATTAGGTCCAATTTTGTATATTATTTATGTATAATAATAATAATAATAATCGGATGATTTTTATAGCGCCGTTTTTGTGAAAAATCACCTCAAGGGCGCTGTACAAATCTTGCTTCCTATTCTTACATTATTCCTATATTAAATCTATGATATATATTTTTTTTGGACACTATCATTACACATTATTTATAGACCATATAAAGAGATGCAGTTAAATTATCAAAACTAAATACGGCTTGATCTAAGTTTTCATACATGTTAAATTGAGAGAAAAAAAATGCTAACTGTATTTATTCCTTACGATATATTGCAAAACGCTAATAAAAATGATAGGAGTCATGTGAAGTTGGGCAGCGGTGAGGACGGGGGCCGGGGGAACTGATCCATATCCATATCCAATCTTCTTTGTCTTTGTTGGTGACGCCCCTGGGCGGCCTGACGGGACTGCCCGTACGCCAGGTAGCGCTTGTCGGCCGGCTTCAGGATCTGGAAAGAGCACACCAGCGTGTCGTCCATTTCTCGCCCCAGCCGGTGGTGTCCTTGTCGGGGTCGGACCACAGCAGGTCGCAGGGCAGACTGGTCGGGCACGTCCGTGGGCCGCATGATTCACCGGATCTGCTCTGTAGACTGGAGGTCAGAACTCAGGTCGCCGTGACAGCAGAAGATCTTCTCGTCAAATGTCTTTTCCTATTGCGCCTTTCTCGGCAGCCACGAAATCTAATTTTACGGGTTGCGATTGTGGTACAACGTTCAAGTTTATACAACAATATCTTTTTGCAGCTATTAAATGGTCCAAAATAACACATTCACTATTAAGTATTATGCAGCCCGGTCGTAAACGATATTGTTTACAATCACCATAGTTCAAAGAATAACATTGTAAATCAACCATTCACTAATTCACTTCGGACACTTCCCTAGGCTTTTAACAGGCAGAGGTCTTTAAACAAGCACATGTGGCGACCGATGACCGATGCTTTTGGGTTAATTTAGAACAAAATGACAGATTTGAACTTAAAATGTTTGGGTTTTTATTTGATTTTTATTATAAACTTGATTTAAGCCCGAAACGGCCACACTAAAATTATATGATTTTTATAAATGTAACCTATAAATTATTACGGTTATTTTACGCTATTTTAACACCGGAAAAATTAAGAACTAAGCAATATTTCCCAGATAAACTGGAGCGCTTATAAAAAGCTGCCGGCTGCTGCGAGAGCGCCAATATTATCATTCATTAAATACATTTTTAGACATGTAAAGCACTTTGTGTATGCGGATGATACTGCTTTGGTAATTTCTAGCAGTGATTTGCAAACATGTATGGACCTTTTACAAAAAGACTACATTGAACTTTTAAAATGGTCTCATGATTCTGGATTAATTATAAATGCAAAAAAAACTAAATTGATGCACATAAGATCCCCAAATGCAAAGGTACATATTACACCTGAAATAAAAACACATACTTCAGATTATTTACACGATGGCATTCCTGCATCGTGTAAATAATCAATAATAAATGTGGTTAAATAATGGTTTCGTTTTTAAACACAATATTACTCGCCAAACAAAAACTAACTAATAGTGAGTGAGTGACGCTCAACCATAGAAAGTAAAGTATGAAAACAATTGTCATGACACCCCACCATCAGCCTATTATAACATCAAAGCACCCTGAGATTCTTACCCACTGATGATTACTTCGAACATTCTCGCCGGACTACTGAAACTGACGGCTTGACCACGCTGGGATTAACGACAAACGAATTCGCCGCGGGCATTGAGAAATGAATTAGGAACTTCTGACTAGCGTCTTGCAGTGACTTGACTAACTTTCGTCCTAAGGACCTAGAACGGACAGACTCAATATCGACGGACCAGTAACGTAGTGACGTCACAACTGAATACGGAATACATTTTTTAATTCTTTGAATCACAGAATGTAGATTACGATAGCACATACAGATGAACTCAGAATTACTGACTGGGTGACTTACGGCGGTTTGTGTGCTGGAGAATGTGCGGACTGCGGACAAACGATGACCTATGAATTTTTATGAAGTATGGTGCGGAATACGTAAGTATCCTGCAAAATACGACAATACCTACGGCGACTTTGCGGCATCGCCCATTAGTATTATGGTGCCGTGCGTTAGGATGCAAGGCCTAAGGAATCGAGAATTAATTCCGTGTCAAATTGAGAATTAGATCGAGTATGTCATGAAATTATTCGATTGATTTAATCATTCAATATCCCCCATGTCTTAAAAAATATAACAAATAAAAAAAACTTACACAGTTGGTCGCAATGTACGGCACAGATCTTCAAATGAATATCACATGGCATTTGCGCTCCACCAATGCATCTGCCATAGGAAAGGGAGCAGCTTCTCCGAAATATTCCTTGTTGATGAAACATATGTACCTCAACATATGCATTGCACTAAGTGAAGGGTTAATGAAGAGCAAGTACTTTGCGGTGAAACATTATAAATAAAATATTATTCAATGCGTTACATGTGTTCCCAATGCCAACTGGTTTTTGCTTGGATTCGGAGCTTAAATTATTAATTTTTTTTTTTTATTTTGATAGGGACTTCTTCATTTGGGTCATCATTCAACATTTACCAGAAAAATACGAAAAACTCAATTCAGCAAATAATTTTAATTTGAAAAGTAAAACAAATTTAAAATTCAAAAGATTGCACTAATTCAACTCACGTTTTGACAAAAAATATTGTAAACTGCTCCCAACCCTCTCGAGCCATTGAGACTATGGCATCCCCAATAAATTGTGGTATGTTGTGAGGATGGAGGTAGCGTGGAGGGGAAGGAGGTGTGGAAGAGGAAGGTGGGGAAGTATCTGGCTATTCCAATCAGTTCACTAAACATGGCTAATTCAAACAACCTTTCAATTCTGAATGGTGGTCTCTCACCAGGGCGATATTAAGAGTATCATTCAATAAATATACATTTTCATATATTTATTAGACATAATTAAAAACATTGTTTACATGGTTATAGCAAAAGTGTATTTAAGTACAATTTTTATTTTTTTATTAATAAATAATCCTTTTAGTTTCCTTTTTTCAAATTTAATACCTCCCTTATTGAGAAATTCTCGTATTTAGGGAGGGGGTACTAATATTTATTGTTCATATTTAATTTCTACAGTACTACCATGAACTTGATGTTCTGGTGTCTATACACTAATTTAGAATATAAAATAAAATAAAAGGAATTTTTTAGAAATACAATATATCTATATAATGTATGTATATAAACATATATACATTTTTTCCAAGTGAACTTATAATATACACCTAAAATTAGTTTCTTGTAAAATGTATTTTAAGTTTTTTCTTAAAAAAATCATAATTTTTTTCATCTTGTATATCTTTGGGAAGTTCGTTAAAACATTTTATGGCAGAATATGTGTAATGGTGTTGAGCTGTTGTATTAAGTTTAGGGATTATTATTTGTCCTGTGGTTCTCGGCCTGGTGCTCAATGACTCTAATTTTAGATTTTCTTTATGGATTTGAAGTAATGAATTTTTTTGGTATATTATATTTAAATCTAAGACTTTAAATTCGTTGAATAACTCACAGGTAGAAAAATAAGATGATTTTTTTAGAATTATTTTAATCAGTCTTCTTTGGACTATTTCCAATGGGGCTAAGTTAGTTTTAAACGCTCCTCCCCAGCCTATTACTCCATATTGTAGAATTGATTGTACTAAAGCATAGTAAACCTTCAGTAGCATAGATTTATGTAAAATATTTCTTAGTTTGAGGAATATATAGTATAGTTTTCGAATTCGTTTAATATTTTGCGCAATATGTTCTGTCCATTTTATGTGTTGATCTATTGTTATTTCCAAATATTTTATATGATTCTTTTTTGTCAATGTAGAGCATTTGGGTGAATTGCAGTTATCAGGATAATTTTTACAAGAGCTACCATATGTATAATAATTTTGGAATTTGTTGAATGAAGGATTGAACAAGAGCATAATATACAATTTTTAGTGTAACTTTGTCCAATATATTTTTTAGGGTCTTGAAGATATAGGTTAGTTTTCTTATTTTGTTTGTTAATACAGTAATATGATCATTGCATTTTAAATATTTATCAATAATTAAGCCAAGATATTTTATATTGTCTACTCTTTCCAAAGATTGACAATTGCACTCGCGTACACAACAATGCATTGTTAAGGAACGGTCTACAGAGGGTTGACTTACGGAAGAAATGCTAAAAGTAATATATTTGGTTTTTTGTGTGTTTAAAGTTAAAGGGTTTTGATCAAGCCACTTTTTAACAATCTTTAATCCTGACTCACACTTAGCGTAAGTTTCATCCCAAGTATCACCAGTAAACATCAAAACAGTAGAAGAACCGAAGAATGATAATTTGCAAAGGTCATTAATACATAATAAAAACAAAATTGGACCTAGAACACTACCCTGGGGAACACCATATACAATTGATTTATTTGAACTAATATGATCATTAATCATTACTCTCTGTGTTCTATTCCCAAGAAAAGTTCTGAACCAATCTAGTCCTTTATTAGCAACACCCATTGTATTAAGTTTTTTGAGCAGTAAACCATGGGATACGGTATCAAAGGCCTTAGACTAGTCTAGAAAGACAGCCATTGCTTTGTTGCCAGCATCTAGAGCTTCTACGACTGTGGTGATCACTTTTAAAGCTGTATCACTTGTTCCCATACTCTCTCTGAAGCCAAATTGATTAATTGAGAGAATTTCATGTTTTTTTATGTAAGTCATCAATCTAATTTTAGCTAATTTCTCTATTATTTTTGATAAAGTGTTAAGTAGGGAGATAGGTCGATAGTTATTAACATTTAGGTTATCCCCTCCTTTAAATACAGGTACAACTTTAACATTTTTGCAGTGATTAGGAAATAAGCCTTTCTCAAAGCTAACATTTGTAATGTGTGAAATAGGTAGTCTGCAAGTGCAAAATGAGTAGTCTGCAAGTTTGTTGCCTGTTGTATGCTGATGATGCGGTGCTGATTGCTAATAGTATAGAAGATCTACAGTCCCTCGTATCTAGGATGAACGAAGTATGTATGAAGAATGAGCTAATGATGAATGTAAGTAAGTCTAAAGTCATGGTGTTTGAAAGATAGAGTACGAAGACAGTGTGCAATATAGTTGTGAATGGCGAATACTTGGAGCAGGTAGACGAGTTTGTGTATTTGGGAAGTATGTTTACGAGAGATGGAAAGACTGATAGGGATATTGAAAGAAGGGTGAATGCAGGAAGCTCCATTAACGGAGGACTGTGGTTGGCGCAAACAAAAAGTTGTCCAAAGAAGCGAAGCTAGCAGTCCACAATGGAGTGTTGATACCAACCCTGATGTATGGCAGTGAGGCATGAAATTGGCAGAGGAAGGATGAAAGTAGACTGAATGCTGTAGAAATGAGATCTCTGAGACGAATGTGTGGTAAAACCATGTATGATCCAGTGAAAAATGTTGAGATTCGTAAAGAATGCAAGGCTGATGTAAGCGTAGTGAGCAAGATTAAGAAAGGGACGCTTAGATGGTTTGGGCATGTAGAGCGAATGAATGAAGAAAGGAGTGTAAGGAGAATATATGACGCGGATGTGAATGGAAGAAGAAGCCGGGGACGTCCAAGGAAGACGTGGCACGATCAAGTGAATCAAATACTCGAGTCGGGCCATTTCAGAAGTCGGAATAACAGAAGAGAATGTATGAGACGTTGTATGAAAGTGAATGAAGCAAGAAGTGTATGCCAAGATCGAGTTGTTTGGCGGTCTGTCCTCTCTGTCTACCCCTGCGGGGAAACGGCGTGATGGTTAGTTAGTTAGTTAGAAATAGGTATGGCTAATTCAGAACAATTTTGCTTGTAGACCATTGCACTTATACTGTCATTTCCGCTTGAAAAACCTGATTTAAGCTCATTAATCACCTTTTGAACTTTCTTACAATTAGTTGGGTTAAACTCAAAACAGGCGTTTTGTAAATAACGTGTTGGATTACAATTTTCAATTAAACATTCTTCACTAGTATTATTTGAACTACATAAAAGATTAGCAAAATTTTGACCTATTTCACTAAAAAAGTCATTGACATGGTTAGTAATGAGAGTTGGATTATCATTTATAGATACAATCTTATTTTTAACATTTAGTCTATTTATGGAAACTGGTTCTTTTTGCATATCCAATGCTTCTTTTATTATTTTCCATTGCTGTTTTGTGTTGCCTCTAACCTCATCAAGTTTCTCCTTATAATATGATTGTTTGGTCGTTCTTATAATTTTAGTACACCAATTTCTATATCTTCTATACTATGCTAATTGTTCAATGTTGTTTGGTTCTTTATGGTAATTCTTATGTATTTTGTCACGTTTTATGAGGCAGTTAACAATGCCAGAAGTTATCCACGGTTTTAAACACTTTTTTTTACAATGTATTTTCTTTGTAGATGAGCACTTCTCAATATGCATTTTTAGACATGTTATGAAATTATCAGTTGCTGTATTAACATCATTTGTAGATAAAACTGTATTCCAGGTTTCCTCTTTCAGTATTGAATTTAGTAGGTCATTATCTACAATAACTTTCAGCTTTGCATCAGATTTTTGTGAATTTATTACTAGGGACTTAGGATATTTCAATATTGTAGCAAAATGATCTGTAACACTGGTCCTGAAGACAGCACTCCGAGGATCCACTTTTGATTCGAGCATAATATGATCAATGCAACTTTCAGTACTTGAAGTTACTCTAGTATGTGAGGTAATATATGGTTTTAAACCATGGTAAATCATAAGTGAAAGATATTGTTGACATTTTGAATTGTTCATATCTAAAATATTTATATTTATATCACCACATAAAATCACTTCATGGTTATGTGTTAATACAGAACAGAGTAAATCATTTAGACGGTCAAGAAAAGTATCAATGTGTGCCTGAGAAGGAGATCTGTAAACTGCTATTACACATACATTATTAGTAAGTTGTAATTTAAGACAATTAGCATGTGGAATAACTATTTCTTCAACGGACGTTAGGACATCATTCCGAGTGTAAACAACAACTCCATCTTTTGTGAGTAATTTTCGTTTGTGTTGTGCGATGAATATCCAGTAATGCCTGCGATAAAAATGGAGTCTTTCAGCCAAGCCTCACTAAATATGATTATACTAAACCTGTGACGAATTGATTCGAGAACAGCTATAGTATCATCGAAAAAAAAAATTTATGCTTCTTATATTCATAGAGTATATTGAAAGCTCGGAATGTAACAGGAATTCATTTCATATTACCGGGTCTTTTATGTTAATATTATTTATTTCTGTATTTTCATCTAATTCTGGATCCAAAAAAAATCCATATTATCAGGATAAGAAAGTAAATAAAGATATCTTTGATCCAGCGTTCGCTCAGAATAAGCAAGCCAGAATCTGAATCGAATTCTGTGAGTAGAATCATTAGCCCATTGAGGTTTTTGTTAATGCTTCTGATATTCATGGAAAGTATTTTTACGTTAGATTGAATTAGGATTTGTCGAACTTCTATTGCAATATTTGTTTCGGTACATGGAGCCTGTGACATACTATGTAGTAGATTTGTTGTATCTTCCATTTTTTAAAGTTGATGAATAATGCATATAATAGTGTGTGGAAATATTGAATGGTTTTTGTAATAGTATGAAATATAAAAAAATGAAGAACAAGAATTGGAAGCAATCTAAAAAAAAATAAAATAGTATCACTTGTATCATAGGTTTGAGTTTTTGACAACAGTAGAAAATTTTGAGATTTTGAAATAGAAATAGTAATACAAATTACGAGGTTCTTGACAACAGCAGAAAGACAATTCAAAGCAATAGCAATAATACTAAAATTATAATTCACCATGTTAGTGCTGTAGGTATTATTCAGGCGGAGACTGTTATAGTTAATATAATGCATTAAGTAGGTATTATGGCTATCATATGTGTTTGTATTCATATGGAATATGGTACAGGAATATAATTTTTTAAGAAATGTATGAAAAAAATGTTTCCATAAATCCATGGTATTTGCAAGACTAAAAAAAATTATATTAAAAAAATTACACCCGAAGGTAATAATAATTATAGTGGTATTGAATTCATAAAAGATTGTGTTAGAATTATAAGTATTATTTACACAAAAGTAATAGTTATAAGTGTTGATATTTACTTAGAAATTATCTTTATATTCACTGCATGGAAAGTAAATTGTGGCATAGGTTTCTGCTGTTGACCACAACGTAGACACAGATACATTTCAGAATATAGGTTATTAAAGACAGTTCTATTAGATTCCTCAACGAATATCTTAGATTCTATTAGATTTCTCAACATTATCATATGTTATTTTATCTATCTGTTTATTTTTATTACCCTTGCCTATGATGTTATTGATTGTAGCCCAGACTTTTTTGTTATCTTTACCACTGACTTCAATTTTTTCCTTAAAGTAATTTTCTTTTGTTTTTTTAATCAAGTTTGTGAGATTGTTTCTATATTTTTTATATAATTGTATTAAATTATAATCATTGGGTTGTTTTTGGGTTTGATAAAATAGTTTTTCTTTATTTCTTATTGATATTACTATTCCATAAGTTATCCAAGGTTTTATTTTTCTATGTTTTGATTTTAGTTTGACAGTTTTATGATTAGTTGCATTTGTTATGTGTTTGCGAGGTGTGTTTTCGAAAGTGATCGACGATTTTTCGGGATCTTCGGTTCTCATTGTTTCCTCCCACTTTTCCAATTTCAATTTTTGTACTAGAAGTTCCATGTTTAATGTGTTTATATTGTACTGCTCTATTGGAGTTGCGGAAAAAGTTTTTTTTAATTTTAAATCGAGAACTAAAAAACAAGTATAGTGATCGGTTATGCTAGTTTTCCAAATGATAGGTGTTATTTGTGTAGTTTTGTCAGCCTGTGTCCAAAAGTGATCAATACACGGTGGGTTTTGTCGAGGTACAACTCTAGTGTAATCGTTTATACATGAAATGAAGTTCATTTCAGCCATCATATTAAGCAGGTCATTTTTTTCGACGCTATTTGAGTTTTGACCTATGTTTGAATTGAAGTCCCCTGTCACTATAGTATTTTGACATTTGTTATTGTTCATCACATTTTTGAGGTTCTCTATAAATTGTTGAGTTTTGGATCCGTGTGTTCGGTATACAGCAATAATCTGATGAACTTGATTATTAACTTTTATTTGTAATGCCAGGCAATTTGTAAGAGTCATATTTATTTCTTTATAAGTTATATCTTTATGTTTTTGGTGTATGTATATAACTATACCACTATTTTTATTAATGTGTGTTTTCGTGGTAATACATGTAAAGTTTGGTAATTGTTGTAAATTGTCTGAATTTATATTATTGAGATGGGCCTCCATCAAAACTATACAATCGAGTTCAATATTTAAGAGATTTAGTGTGCATAATAATTCATTCATATTTTTATGAATGCTTCTTATGCTTAAGTGCATAATTATTAATGAGTTTGTTAAGTTTTTAAAAATAAGGTTGCATTGTTCAACATTATTACATATTTTTTCTGTTATATTATAGGTTTTGTCTAATTCATCAATAACAATATTATTCATCATAACTTGACGACATTCTTATGTAAAATATTTGAGTATGTATACAAATATATTATCAAGTATGTTATGTTGTAGGTAAGGAAAAAGTCATTATTTGTAATATCGTAATAAAGTAGCGGTACTGTAATAATATTGTTGTATGTATTAGAAGAAATGCAACTCGACCGGGCATTAGGTACTACGGTAGGTAGGTACTACGAATTTGAACAGGAATTACAATAAAAAACACATAAATTTGTTGTAGACCACTTTTATTTTATCAAAACTCTACCGGTTTCGGAAGCACCCTTCCTTCATCAGGAGAATATTAAAACTAACTTATGATATAAAATATTGACAAGACATATAAATTTTAGGTGTTGGAGTGGGGGTAAGCAAATGGGTAGGGGTAATTGTAGGATTTCCGGGAAGAACAGAGCGATTTATTGGGAAAATATTCAGAATGGGACTAAAAGATAAGTTAATTTGGTTATTTAGTTTGGTTTGGTATATTTGGTTTGGTTATTTGGTGATGAAGGAAGGGTGCTTCCGAAACCGGTAGAGTTTTGATAAAATAAAAGTGGTCTACAACAAATTTATGTGTTTTTTATTGTAAATTATGGCGAGCCACAAAGTTAATGCTTTTTACAAATATGTGAACAGGAATTATTAAACAGGGAGCCAACGTTAGCATGTTGTGAATTGAATATATATTGATAAATTTCTTACTTAATATTTTTAATGAGTGAGGCATTTTATGTGTAGTTAATTTGCTGGTAGGCATATTCAGTCATCTTCTTCACATAGTAACACTTAATGTCGTTAGCTCGGTGGGCTGGATTCATTTTTCCTTTTTTTTTCATTCGAGGAAGAACAGTTAAAACATGTCGGTGCTTCCTTTTTGTTCGGGCAGTTCGACAATGTATGATCTTGTGCACAGTGGAGACATCTGGGCATTTCCATTTTTTTTGTGCACTTATTTGCGGTATGCTCAAACCACAGACAGTGGTAGCATTGGGATAATGGGTTAGAATCTTCGACGTGTATCCGCATAAATCCCAGGTTTATTCTTCCTTTTTCTATTAATAATGTTCGCATTTGGCCGGTAGTTTCTAGGATGTAATTAGATAAATTTTCACTTTTTCTGTTTTTCAAATTTGCCCTTATTATAGGGGTGTTCGTGGGGATTTTTTTTAATAGTTCATTTTTTCTATACATTTTACAGTAAGTAGTGTACCCATAGATATACCCTGTACCTAATGAAAGTTACATGATACGTTTTTTTATTTTGTAATTTATGACATTTTACAAAAACATAAGGCAAAAACTCAAGATAAACTACTTTTTAGTAGTTTGTCTAACGGCAGTTTGTTATTCAAAACCTTATAGTAAATTTATACCCAAGGTTAAGTATCTACATAAAATGACAACACTAAATCGTACAAAAAATAATATTTTACAATTATCCAATACAGAAAGTTCCTTTCAGCTAACAAAGTTTTCAACATATGATATTTAATAACTGTTTAGTTTTGATAGATTTTTTTTATTTCAGCAAGTGACATATTTAAACACCTAGAAATCAACTGATCTTAAGTTCTTTGTCCATATTTGTTTGTACGCTTAGATAATACTACAAGTTAATTAAAAATACAACAAAAATTCATTGCGACATTGTGCACATATTTTAATTGTTCGAGTGTGTTACATAACATGAAGTTATGATTTATGATGGATGTATTGATCCAAATATAATGATTTTGGTTTAATAAAATTTCCCAGATACGGGGATTACTAAAAAATTATCACCGTTGGATCATCTGTGGCCTCTGACAATAAAATACGAAACTGTCAAGAACTACGTCCAGAAATCGGGTTTCCCCCCACGCGGATACAGATCGACAAAGGCCGAGCTTTCCGGTATGGTTGCTTCAGCATTTTTTGAATTCTTCTTTCCTCGATGACATTATAAAATAAAGAATTCAAATATTGTGTTCACGCATAATACTTGTGATAGGTCATTTTTAGTGGCTTTATAATTTTGCAACGAAAATAAAGTTTTTAATCAAAGTAACCATTGAACCGTTTCACTGTAGGATTGTGCAAAGAGGATAAACCGTCAAACAACTCGGTCTCGGCACATACTTCTTGCTTAATTCAATTTCATGTATTGTCTTATACAGATTATTCTGTTATTCTGACTATTGACGTGGCCCAACTTAAGTATTTGGTTTATTTGATCGTGCTATGTCTTCTTCAGGCGTCATCGACTTTTTCTATAAACAAACTCTTTTTCTCATTCATACAAACTCTTCTATTGTCCTGACGCTTGACATGATCCGACTCAATTAATTGGTTCACTTGATCGTGCCATGTCATCCTCGGGAGTCACCGACATTTTCTGCCATTCTCATTCATACATATTCTTTGTTGTTCTGACTCTCGATATGATCCGACTAAATTAATTGGTTCACTTGATCGTGCCATGTCATCCTTGAGCGTCACCGACTTCTTCTACCATTCTTATTCCTACATATTTTTTGTTGTTCTTACTCTTGACATGATCCGATTCAATTAATTGGTTCACTTGATCGTGCTATGTCATCCTTGGGCGTCACCGACTTCATCTACCATTCTCATTCATACATATTCTTCTCTTATTCTGACGCTTGACATGATCCGACTAAATTAATTGGTTCACTTGATCGTGCCATGTCAACCTTGGGAATCACCGACTTCTCCTACCATTCACTTTCACGTTAAACATTAACACTCCAATTAAATGTAGTATAATGTCAGGAACTGAAAACGTGCTTTTTTCGGAATCAAAAGTAGTGCTCTAGATGTGATTTTATATAAAAACGGTGCTGTATAAATCATCCATTTATTATTATTATTATAGATTAATCACCGAAAACAGGATGGTTTATTTTATCAAATCTCATAATTACTTTTAAATCGTCAATTTCTAATGTATCTGTCAAAATAATGTCAATATAATATAATCTACCTACGCCTGCACGCGAGTATGGCGGCGGGCAGAATCAAATCTCATAATTACTTTTAAATCGTCAATTTCTAATGTATGTGTCAAAAATAATGTCAATATAATATAATGTACCTACGTCTGCACGCGAGTATGGCGGCGGGCAGAATCGCGTTTCAACTTGGAACTTGCCCGATACCGATATGGATAGGTACCTAATAATATCGTATAACGATGAATACTTGAGATGATACTTGTATCGAATATATCGAGATCGGTCAATAACGCACGTATTAAATATCGATATACGATATACCGATACTGAATATCAGAAATCACGTATTCAATAAATATCGCTTACATATTCGTAACGGCCGGATCGGTTAGAACGCTAATATCTATGGAGCCAGTATTGATATATCCGATGTATGGCGGTATTATAATACGTATACCTGTTACGAATATATTAGGTTCAGGCCTACTCGTGTCGAGTCGGTCTAATGAGTAGGGCGTGTTGTATTCCCTTGCTCTTAGAGAGTCGCACAAGGTGCTGTGACATTCCGTTGCCAAAGTTTTCATCCTGGCGTGCCGGGCCTACAACACGGGTACCGCGTCATTTGTT